>BMAW01099883.1:98-36082 GCA_019974015.1 Nephila pilipes | reverse complement strand
TTAATCTTAAGAATTCGGCTAATTCTAAGTCAAAATATCACTTCTACTCGGCGCTCTTAGCATGTTTCAAAAAAACCTTCAACCCCTCTAAGTAAAGATTCCCCATTTTTCTAGTTTAAAGGCAGATAGTAAGAGTTGCTGATTTTTGTACAGTAATCATTCGAGTCAGAATAAGAAGACCCCAACATTGGCATCCATACATATCTACAATGTATTTCTGAATCCCTGGTTTCCATTTTTAATTGAATGATTTGTAAACTTTCAAATACATATTTTGATTTTATGAGCATTATGAATTTTTTAATATGCATCCATGTCCCTTTTTAAGTATATTCTAAAGTTAAAAAAATATATTTTCCTAGAGTTAATAGGCATTTCAGAAAAGTACTCAGAAAGTTAGAATTTATATGATGATGACGAATTATTACGAAATCATGCCATTAGTAAAATGTATTAATATTTACTTTTATTTACTCAATTCGTAATTTTGTAGTCAAACACAGATTACTAAAATCATTCAGAGAAAACAAGATTTTTATTTATCCATCTGCTTATGTAGAAATTGGAGAAGATGTGGAATATCCCTTCAGTATAAGAAAAATGATTACGAAAATATTAATAAGGCATTATATAATAAATTTGTCATGTAAAATAATTTTAGAATTTTTTAAAAATACATCCTATTTTTTGTGAAATTTTTCATGTACCTTAAAAATAATATAAATAATTTTCTTTCAGTTTTTAAATATTAAAAATCTATCATAACTTAGAGTCGTGTATATCGTTAATTAACATTTTCAAAACAAAACAAAAAGCAAAAGAAAGCGACAGCTATATTATCTATTAAAATATTTTCTTGAAATTAAGTTAAAATAATATTAAATTAATAGCTTCTGTATATAATCTGAGAGTACGATAGTTCAATCATAAACTCGTAATAATTATGTCGTGAACAAGCTTATATATATATACATGTTTTTCAAAATGTTTCAGCGAAACATGAAAAGAAAGGAAAACTTTAAGAACAATCATGTAGACATTATTACTAAAATGTTTACTTTTCAAATTAACACCTTTTTTTTAATGCACAAAAAAAAAAAAAAAAAAAATAAAAAAAGTGCTTCTCCAAATATTTTGTGATCAATTTAATTTATTTTTAATAACACATCGCATCTAAAAGGCAATATGAAGCCTGTTGACGGACTTCATAAATTTGAATTTGGAAGAAACAATAGGGACAACACTCGATTCACCAAACTTCAACCACACAACGTAATGGACTTAGAACCTCGACAGATTAAGCAGCCGGTTTTCAATTGAACATGACTCGAACCGAATGATTCATTCCCCGGCTACGGTTGCAGAAATCATATCAGTTACGAGGCACATTTGTGATTAAATATATATCAGATGAATTAAAAAAATGGTATTATAACTTATGTTTTTTATTATAGACTTAATTTAACACATTTCAGAGCTACAGAGTAAATCTGTTTAAGTAAGCAAATTATGTCAAAACTTTTAATTATGTCATATGTTCCATGAATAATATGTAACACTTTTTTTTATATCTTTCCTATGAATCTTTAATCTTAAAGGAAACTTCTCTGGCGTGAGTTTCTGTCGAAGACTGGTTATCCCGCGTCCTACTTAATGCTATTCTTTTCGATGTGCCCCATCGGTAAAATTAAACCGAAATTTTAAAATTTCATTTTTCAGTTGGTTTCCATAAAGGACATGTTTTCTTTTGTCCAGTGTTTTCTCCATGAAATTAAGTACATTAATACCCCTATTAGTTTCTTCAAGCCAGAACTAGTAAAATTTTCATCTCCAAAAAAACATCATTTAAAAA
Organism: Nephila pilipes; assembly: GCA_019974015.1. Classification (NCBI taxonomy): domain Eukaryota; kingdom Metazoa; phylum Arthropoda; class Arachnida; order Araneae; family Nephilidae; genus Nephila; species Nephila pilipes. The sequence goes on along the minus strand of BMAW01099883.1, from coordinate 34,230 downwards.
AAAAATCCATTTTCATTTTTTTTGTGAAGAATTTTACAGGCTTTTAACTTGACATCTAACTTCCTATGTTACCGATGTTTATGTTACCTTTAAGGTTAAAGGCAATGCAATATCTTTACAAAAACCTTCTACCTTTTCCATGAAAATAAACTCCACTTTCTCCATCAAAATTAGCTGATACATCTAAATCAATCTCATTATTATCTTCGAAATGCTATTTTTCTAATTCATTTCGAATTCTGAATCACTATCTCAAATTTTCTTCATGCGAGTGAAATGAAAAATTTCATCTTTCTCATCAAGTTCTCATCCCTATTTCTGTGAGAAATTTTCAGGTATTCAAAAAATCGAAGAAAGAACAAGAAAGAAAAAATATATCGTTCATAGACGTAAAGTCATCAGATAGATATTTTTTTTTCAGAAACTGGTTGAACTAAAGGTCGCTAATATTAAAGGAATTCGCATACTACTGATAACGTTGGCGAAAGAATTATTCCACCTAGTACGGGCAATAAGCAAAGTGGCAAAAGATCAGGATAGTCATAAAAGGGTCTGCTGGAAAAAGGAGGAGGAGAACTGTCCCTAGATTGCTTATTTTACCTTGTAAAATTAACGGCTTAAAAATTTTTTTTGTACATCATATGCTGCACAGAGTCGTAAGGTTAGGGTCATTACCAAAAGAAATTACATTAATAAAATGTCAAGTAAAGGGAAGAGCGGTAAATTGCTCTTTACGCGCCAATCAGTGTGTGTGTGTGTAGTAGTAGTTCTTCTGTGGAGAGGGCAGGTTTTCACATGTTTGATCATATCAGTCCGCTTCTCTATGTTACAAACTCATTCCAGTTAAGAAGACGAATTTAAGTGGTTGCAGGGCCACCACAGTACCTCCCCACAGTTTCAAGGAGAGATCTAATAAGTTTGTAGCACAAGAGAAGCGTCCTTGGATTCATAAAGTTTTTTAAAGTTACAGAACATTGGATTAAATCGAATGTAATTTTAAATTCACAGCATATAATTAATATGCTAACCTCAGGTCCTATTTCCATTTTATGGTGTGAATTAAATTTTCACTTAAATCCCTACACCCCGCCTTACCCTTGTAGTAAAGTATTCCCCTTTAATCAACAAAATGTTCATAACATCAGTACTTTCTTACAAATTTAATAAGTATTATAATGCTAAGTGTAGTATGTTTTCCATTTTTACATTGTGGACTTTTTTTAAATCTGCGAAACGTAGGCGTTTTTTTGAAATCACCATCAGAAGATTCATATTGCAATATCACTTTCCCACAATTTTTTTTATAATACAAAAGCTAATAAACAAGAGTTCAAAATGTTATTGCAGAAGGTAACTTTCTTTGATATCTACCGAATTAAAAGAATATTTTTCCAAGCAGCCAATCGCTTTTGTTGCTTTGTGCCTCAAAAATCGCTCAACAATTTTGTTTTATAGCCTATACAAAAAATCAATCAATCAAGCGTATATTAGCATAATGCGGATTATTTTAACACGTAAATCATAATATGATGCGGGTAGAAGCCTGTTTGTACCAAATTTCGAATCACACGAGTAAATAAAAGAATTAACCAATTCTTTTTATGACATTCATAAATGAATTCAACGGTTTTCTTTTCTGATTAATGTTAATTTTCTGATGTAGAATGTAAGACATTAAAAATCGACATATCTTTACATAAGCAGTTATACATTTAAAAACTAATAACCATTACAGAATAATTGTTATGGATGCAGCTCAGCCGAACAAACTGCAGTACCAACTATTTTTTGATAAAAATTAAAAAAAAAAAATCATAATTGGGAATCTTGCTGAAAGGCATTTTCTTTATTGGTTCAGCATAATGTGTGTGTTACATGCAACAAGTCGTTTATAAATAAATTGTTTCTTAAAGTCCATTTGCAAACTCTTTCAAACCAGGAATCAAACTTTCTGTCATGCTTGTGATAAAGCCTTATTGCTGAAATTTAAAAATGAGTTTAAGCACCCACATAAATCAGAAACCATATATTTGTGAATTTTGCAAAAAATGCTTTTCTGAAAAGAGCACATTAAAAATTCATTCATGTATTCATGCACAGGAAAAACCTTTTGTTTGTGAAATTTGTAAGAAACCTTTCTCACAAAGTAGTGCATTAAAGATTCATTTGCGTATTCATATGAAAGAAAAGCCTTATGTTTGTAAAATATGCAAGAAGGATTTTTCGCGAAGTTCAAACTTAAAGACTCATTTGCGCATTCATACCAAAGAAAAACCTTATGATTGTGAAATTTGTAAGAAGGCTTTTTCACAAAATGGGGACTTAAAGAAACATTTATATGTTCATACGAAGGAAAAGCCTTACGTTTGTGAAATTTGTAAGAAGGCTTTCTCATTAAGTGTTTCATTAAAGATTCATTTGCGCATACATACAAAAGAAAAGCCTTATGTTTGTGAAACTTGTAAGAAGGCTTTCAAATTAAGTGGAGAATTAAAGACTCATTTGCGTACTCATACAAAGGAAAAGCCTTATATTTGTAAAATTTGTCAAAAGGCTTTTTCGCAAAGTTCAAATTTAAAAACTCATCTAAGTGTTCATTCAAAGGAAAAACCATATGTTTGTGAAATTTGTAAAAAGGCTTTCTCACGTAATGATTATTTAAAAACACATTTACGTATTCATACTAAGGAAAAGCCATATGTTTGTGAAATTTGTAGGAAAGTTTTTTCTCAAAGTACAAACTTAAAGATTCATTTGCGAATCCATACCAATGAAAAGCCTTATGTTTGTGAAATTTGTAAGAAGACATTCTCTACAAGTGGAGAAATAAAAACTCACTTGCGTAGTCATACAAAAGAAAAGCCTTATGTTTGTGAAATTTGTGAGAAGGCTTTCTCAACAAGTGGGGTTTTAAAAACTCATTTGCTTGTTCATACAAAGGAAAAGCCTTATGTTTGTGAAATATGTAAGAAGGCTTTCTCAAAAAATTGGGTCTTAATGAATCATTTGCGTATTCATACGAAGGAAAAGCCTTATGTTTGTAAAATTTGTAAGAAGACTTTCTCACTAAGCGGGCACTTGAAAATTCATTTGCGTATTCATACCAAGGAAAAGCCTTATGTTTGTAAACTTTGTAAGAAAGCTTTTTCACAAAGTTCAAATTTGAAGACTCATTTGCATATTCATTCAAAAGAAAAGCCGTATGTTTGTGAAATTTGTGAGAGGAATTTTTCGAGAAGGGGGGACTTAAAAACTCATTTGCGTATTCATACAAAAGAAAAGCCTTATGTTTGTGAAATCTGTCAGAAGGCTTTCTCTAAAAGATGTAGTTTAAATTCTCATGTACGTATTCATACCAAGTAAAAACCTTAAGCTTTTTTGAATGTCAGTATAATTATTTTGTGTATTCATGATAAGGAAAGTTTCTTAAATTTTTTAAATTTATTTTTGATAGGCTTAGATGATAGCAAAATTTGCTTCAGAATAATGAAACATAAATATTTGTATTTAAATGTTTTGTTTTTTCACTCTATATCTTTTTCTACAATTCTGTATATTTCTTCAAAATATTTCAGCATTCATTTGAGTCAAAGTGCAGTTCAAGTAAATGTGTTAAACGATTTTATATATCTACTTGTAATGTTAAATAGCAATTTAAAACAGAGATATATGCATTTCTCTACTGTAAACTCCATTTTGTAGTTGTCTTATGATATTATAAAATACTTAAGCACAGAAAGAATTTTTGAAAATATATTAAATGAACATTATTTTATATTAATTGAAAAATAAATAAATAAATTTTTTTTTTCAGATGAGCATCTAACATAAAGGATGTCAAATAGGGGGAAAAAATTATTAAAAGAATCATAATGTTTTATTTATGTAAGTGTTTGTGGATTTGTATTGAGTTAAATATTTTAGTTCTGTTGCATTGGTGTACAAAAGATATTTCTGTGAATGTAGGAAATTGCACCAATGAATACCAGAATATGATTTTTGTAGAATTCCATAAATTTCTCTGGTATTTGGTATTTAAGGCTTGTAAGATATGTTAACAATTATAACAATGTGTATCATAAAAAATATATAGTCAATGCAACAAATAATTACATGGTAATCTTAGAGGACTTCATTCCATGTTAACGGATGGACATTTCTGTTCACTTGGATTGCTGTTCAAACTGGAACTTGTTCATTTTGAAAGACCTGCTCTTTAGAATCTTGTGAGCAATTAATTTAACACTACAAAATTAATTAATTAATTTGACACTACAAAATTTTTACATGTGTACACATTTGAGGAAAAATCAAGATGTTTGAATATTTTGAGAAAACAAAAAAAAATTTACATTAAATTAATATTCGAAGCAGATAAGTATTTTTTTCCTTTTAGTAGCAGACGGGTAAAGTACATTGTCTTTGGTAATATCTCAGTATTTGTATTTCTTATTCATTTACATATTCAAAATTGATTGAAGGGTTTTTTGAAATTAAATAATTCAAACTTGTTTTTCTCTATAACTTAGATTAAGTATTGGGCATGTAAGACATAAGTGTAAGCTCAGTAGCTTGTATCTTCATCTACATGAAAAAGTAGTAAATTACTTGTCAATAATTTCATTTGTACATTATTAGTGTTTTTTGAGTACTTAAGATCGTTTTTTATTCATGAAAGCTTAGTATTAAATGGGACTTACTCTAAATATTGTTAATAGATTCATTACTGTTGACTACTTTGATGTCAGTAATGACAAAACTGTCCTTTAAAATTTTTAATACTCCCCATGATGTATGGCTTGGCTGAGCATTTGTAGTTGCAGGTGCAATATGTAATAGTTTGTATTCACTTTCCAAATATGCTATAATAAGAATCAAAATAAAGGCAATTTTCATACAGAATTCTTCAAAATTAAATTTTTTCAAATTGTTGGCAATGTTAAATTTTTCATGAATTAAACACAAGCAATGAAATGTCACCAATATATTGTTTACTTTACATACTGCAAAGTAAACATACTGTTTGCTTTCAATGTCGAAATCAAAATATAACTGGAACAGGATTATGAAATTCGAAGGGATAGCAACTTTTATATTGCTTCATATCTCAGATAACCCTTTTAATTAATTCATGCAGATTTTGTTATTGTGTTTATAGTAAGGTGTTTTTGTAAACTTCTCGTTTTTTTCATATGAATTGTGTATATATTCTTAAAGTGACAATGAACTATTTTGCAAAATTTATGTTTTCATGGCTTCATTTCAAAATTTGACACAATCTCAAAAATCAGAAGTTGTATTTATAGTTTCATCAATAAACAAATTAAGTTATATATTGGTCTGTACCTGTAAATAAGAAAAGAAAAATTCTTTTACCTCAAGAATTGTTGCATTTCATTCAAAATATACGTTCCAGAAAATAAAGTGTTAACATTTCTTAATATAAGATAGTTTTGATAAAAAATGAAATTGTAGATACATATATGATTAATAATCAGTTTATTGAATTGAAGAATATTTTACATTTGTGTAAATATTGCATTATTATTCAATACATTTCATTTGAAGATGTTATCTATATTAAATGAAAAAAAAATTCATTTTATCTTTATTTGTAAACTATTTCAATTGCTTTTATATCTTTATTTCATCAAAAATAATTCTTTCTAAAAAGTAATAATTTAACTTCGCTATCAGGTAATTAAATTTCTTTCCTGGATAAATTATGCTAGAATATTTGATTACTCTGAGTGTTCATATTTGAATTTAACCCATTTAGTATGATTTATAATAAAATTTGGTTTAAGATTTTTCTCAGAAAACAGTGTTGATCAAAAATGTAAAGTAGAAATTTTGTTCGTATTCATTAATTTATATATATATATTTCTATTTTTTCCCCACATATTTTGTCTTTATAAGTAACTTTAAATTATCTTTCCTCATATTAACCGTAAGCCATCTTCATTCATTAAAATTTTTGAAAATAACTTTTAATATTGAAACTGAAAATTACATCTTGTTTTAGCTTGATTTATTTATTTGATTTTGTGGGATATAGAGCAGCAAAGGCTATAATACCGCTTAATAGATGCATTTAATTCAGTAGGTGTCAAAGTACTTGAGTTTCTGCAGGAATATTCTGAACAGTTGTTTACTAGCTATTATTGTTTCCAAAAGTTCTTTGAAGGTAATATTGTGTTGTTGGTTTATCTTAAGTGTATTCCAGAGGTGATTTCTTTGTGAAGTATATTTATTACAATTTAAGAGGATATGATCTAAATCATTGATAAGGTTACATGTGCTAAATGTTGCATTATCCAGTAGATGGAATTTGTGTAAAAGACCAGGAGTTATCATTTTGCAGATGATTCGAGTAATTAGGATTTCCTCTCTTCTGCTTTTTGTCCACGGATATTTTGTCTATAGTCGGAATATTGTAATTTTTAGTGCAGCTAGAACAGAGTGACTATCTGATAAAATTAATAATTTTTTGTTTAATTCCATGAGGTCATCTAAAGCTTGGCATATGGCCAGAGCTTCTGCTGTAAAAATAGTGTTAATGGGATTTAAATTGTAAGCAAAGGAAGAATTTTTCGTTATGCTTGCAACAAAAGTCATGTTATGGTTTTTTGAAGTATCCGTAGCTATTATGAAATAATCTTGGTAGTTATTGCTTTTTATTTCTTCGAATAATCTTCTAATAACAAAAATAGGAAGGTTTTTATTCTGAAATTCAAATTGATTGGTGTAAATTTCACAAGGAAGTTCTGTGAAATTTAGTAATCTAGGGATAGATATTATTTGCTGTCCATTAATATTCGACGTATGAAAAATATTTGAGATATTATTTTTGTCTTCTTCCAGAATTTTTAAATCTATAGTACCAGGACTTTGAGATGCAGAGGAGAAAATTCATCATTCGAAATTTGGGAGATAAAAAATTTATTCGCTAATCTTCTGGTTTTGTTCGACAGTATTTCCTGATCAGCCATTTGTAGGAGAACAATATTTGGAGTCCATTGTGGTAAACCCAATGTGATTCTGAGTGCTGTGGTTTGAATGGCATTAATAGGTTTGAACTGATTATCTGATCATTTGTTTCTGATATGACGTGTTATAAAAGGAGCTGCAAAAATTATTGTTGGTTAATTTGATCAAGTCTTTTGCTCTTGGATCGAAGTGCTTATATGCTATTCCTTTAACGCCATTGATTTTTTTTAAAGCTTTGTTTTTCATTTGTTTCATTGTTGTGATATTATGATTCTGCTTGGAAAAATATACTCCGATATATTTAATGGAAGTTTGCCAAGTGAGAGGGATTCCTGCTAACATAATATTAGGAAACAATTTTATTCTTTTATTAGATAATTCTGCTATTGTACTTTTATCAGGACTTAGGAACAGTTTCCAATAATTGCACCATTGAGTTAATCTTTCTCAGGTATTTTGCAATTTTCTTCCGATTATATCCAGGGACTGATGAGAACAATAAATAAAAATATCGTCTGCATAAATGGAGCATTCTACTCCTGTTTCGAAGAGATAATGCATATATATATAGTATATAATATGGAAGAGCGGACACTGCCCTGGGGGACTCCTTTTAGAACAGATTTTTTTGATGAAAGACTGCCCATCCATCGAATCGTTAGAGATTGTAAAGTTAGAAATTTGTGGATCCATAGAGCTATTTACCCAGTAATTCCAATTTGAAGACATTTGTATAAGAGACCATCTATGTAAATTGAATCATAAGCTCCATTTATATCCAAGCTAATTCCCACATAATTTTTTTTCTTGTTTGACATCTAAGATATCTTTATTAATGAGGTATGTGGCTGTTCTACTGTCTCTAAAGGTACGAGTCCGTAATGATGAGTGTGTAGTTTTCGTTCTATTGTCAGAAAGTAAGATATGCGTCCAGTCAAGATTCTTTCAAATGTTTTAGAAAATACGGAAGTTAAAGCTATTGGTCTGTACGATGAAGTTTTAGTTTTGTCTTTGCCCGGTTTCGGAATTGGGAGAATAATTGCATGACTGAGGTGTAATGGAATTCTGAAATAAATGCTGAAAATAGTTTAGAACAACAATGTGTTGGTTATTGTTCAAGTTCTTTAGTAAAGTTGCGTTAATCTGATCTGCTTCTGGGGTAGTATTTTTAGCATATTTTATGGCTCTGTTTAATTCAGAAATATGGAGAGATTTATTAAGAAGGCCATTTTCTTTATTTAGGAAATCCAGGGGGAGTGGTTTGTGAGAGCCGTTATTGGATACAAAATAAAAAAAAAAAAGACTCGCTTGCTTCTGAGGTTGAGTTACATATTTATTATGATACTGGAAGAGGTTTAACGTTGATTTTGCGTTCTTGTTAGTTGTAAGTTTTTTGAGAAGACTGTAGAAGATTTTAGGATTAGACATTTTATTACAAATTTCATCCCAGTACTTTGCTTTCTCTTGTTTAATATGGAATCTCAGTTTGCTCGAATATTGTTTATATTTAATCCAGAATTGTGGTGAAATGTTGTTTATGGCCTTTTTTTTTTTTTTTTTTTTTGAGCTTGTATAAATTATTGCAGGTGCTGTTCCACCGTGGAGGGAATGGTCCATTGGATATTCGGCTTTCCTTTGGGTTATTTCGGATTATTTCTGAGATTGTATCAGTCAGATTATCTATTTTGTTTTCTAATGATGTTTGTACTTGTTTCATTATTAAGTGCCAGTTGACATTGTAGAAATAATTCAGTGATTATGAGATAGTAATCGCTATCGAACGAGCTTTCCAATACATAAGTATTAGCGATTCCGAATAGGTTTGTTGTGCAGAGGGTGAGATCAATTAGAGAATTGTATTACTTCTGTGAGTAGGGGTAGTTATGTTGAGAAGGATACAATCGGAGTCGATTAGCCATTTTACAAAATCATTACTTAGGAGCGAAATATGGTTCGAACCCTACATCGGGTGATGTAGGTTAAGGTTTCCAAAAATCAAGATTGGATCTCTTAAGGATTCCAAGTAAAATTGTATGAATGAAATATTAAGTCCCCGTGGAGTATATAAATTTATTATATGAAAATAACTATTATTAATAAATATTTGAACAATTAGCATTTATATGTCGGGTGTCTGTATTATTGAAGTAGAGATTTGACGAGCAGAAATGTTTGTTGGCACTGCTATTAGCAGTCCTCCTCCTGGTCTATCTTGCCAGAAAATTATTTTTCCAGGAATGAGAAAATTATCGCCAGGATTCAAAAATTTTTCCTGAAAGATCCAAACGTCAGTCTTGCTTGCTGAAGGGAGGGATATGGAACCAGATTAATTTGTTTTTAACACTTTTACAATTCGATTGCAGGAAAAACATGAATGAAAAGAAAGAAGGGCTAAATTTAAAATTCTGTCCTCCCCTGGAGGTAGAGAAGAAAAACAATTTTTTTAATCACGGAGAATTAGTCCACAAATGAAATCAAGTATAAAAAAAAATCTTATAAAAGCAGATCTTCCTATATCAATCTCATTAAATGAATTATTTATGTTATTAGATGTTCCAGGTATGGGGGACACAAAAGTTTTGAAGCATTTTGCTGGTAGATTTTTTTCTGACTGGGGGACGCAAATTTCCCCCCGGTTTCAAAAATATTGCAAATGTGTACAAACATAGTCTCCATTATTTTCTGAACGTTTTTTATAATCACTATTGTTTGTTTTTCTAATGCGGTTTTAAAGATTGTTACGATATTTTCTAATTTTTACTCTAATTCTTGCATATTTCAACCAGTTGGATTTACTTTTAAAGTTGCAGAATAGTTATCAAAAGGTTTTTCTTGGTATCTTCGTCTTGCCTCTCCTAAAGTTAAATGATGTATGGATTTATATTGCATGATCTGTTTTTCTTTAAAAAATGTTGGACATAAAGAGGAATCGGCGGGATGGTATCGTTTACAGTTAATGCATTTTATAGATATGGTGCACGAGCCAGTGTGGGTTAAATCGCAATTGACATATATTATAGGTTTTTGACAGAATCTAGACGCGTGGTAGAAACTGAAGCATCTATTGCATTGTCTTGGTTTGTCTATGAAAATTTGGATGCGGTGATTAATGAACCAGAGTTTAATATTTTCGGGTTTAACAGTGCCAAGGATAGTGATAAGCACTGGGGAGTCCTGTTACTTCCGCTCTTCACAAAGCGTCGTATTTCCATTACTTCAATATCATTCGTGTTTTGTAGTTCTATTGACAAATCTGTCAGTGGTACACTAGTTAGTATTTCGTAAATTAAGAAACTTGATGTGCATCCTTCCCATACGATACTTGCTTTTACCGGTATGTTTAAGATATGTTCTACTGCGAGGATTTGGGCAGCAGAAACAGTATCAGAAGTATTTAATTTTATTTTGCCATTCCGTGTAAATGACATTTTTGAAATATTTTCATATCTAGTAATCTTGCCTTTTATCTCTGAGTGCAGAAGTTGTGGGTTTGCTTTGGGAATGGGCGATGACTTTTGTTTGTTTTCCAAAAATATGATAAACTCGGCTATTTTTCTATTTCCCGCCCTTATTATGAGCTCCTGATCGCTTTTAGGGATTCGAAAGTTTTTACTGATATAGTTTACTGTAATGTCATTCATTATGGGATAACATTCATCTAAATCAGTTACTCTAAATGTAGAGTGACTCATCTTGAGTCGCCTCCAGACGTTCGAAATAAAATAAAATTGAAATTGGTTGACTGCCTAAAATCCAAAAAAATAATTAAAACAAAAACACCTCCTACGCAGCGCTTGAGAGAGGAGAAAGGAGTAACTCTGTTGCCTCTTTCTTAACATAGAAGTCAGAATTCAGAAACCGAACATCACCGCTACAGTTCAGAACCTCCTCTATTTTATTCTAGAACTACTTCACATTCATGTGAAGAGATGATCTTGATTTAGCTTGAACTCTTTAAAATAACAAATATTTTTATCCATTTTATTTATATATTGAATATATTTAAATTATTATAATTGCTGTATAATTCACTGAATAATTATTACAGTAAACGTATAATTATTCGCTGTAATAATTATACAGTGAATTATCATACATATCCTGATGTGTTCCTGCAGTAAGGTTATTCCATTTTTATTATACTTACTTATTCCTTGCAATAAAATCACTCAAATTAGTGAATCAAAATTAATCAGCTAATAAATATAAACGTGTAAACTAAAATTACTGTTAGTTATAATGGATATAAATGCACAATTACGAAATTATCTCCTTATTATGATTCTGTATATTCAACTTTTTTCATTAAATGAATAATAATTTTAAAAATTAGTTATTAAATGATAATATTCATTATGTGAATATTGAAAATAAACTGAAATCATATCGACCATGTTATTCAATTTGATTGAAAAATAAAATATATTTTATTGCATTATCATTACAGTTGACATAAATATTTTTAAAACATACAAATGCAATGTATATATATATATATATATAGGTACAGTTCGCTCTCTCCCCCGTCCTCTCTCTTCATATACGTACAATATTCCCTCTATATTTGATGTTTTTACACGGGCAGACAAGCTTAATAAATAGTGACTCTCTACCTTTTTAAGAACTGATATCCCCCCCCCTACCAAGGAGCGAAAATATTTTTCATCATCTACAGTCCTCCATTTGTAAAAATCCCGTAATTTAGGGTATGGAGGGAAGGAGGGGGCAGGGTTACTGATTCATAAGACGTAAAATTTTTAAGTAGTTTACTTCAATAGATTTACACACCGAATTAGTTTGGTTTAACTCGATACTCAGCAGGTCATTGTAATCTGTTCGTTATAAAATAGAAATTACTGAAGAGGGGGGAAATTGTGCTCTTAAAAAAGAGTCTTTTTCTTAAATAGATTTTTAAAAAAAAAGTAGGATTTATGAAACAATCAGATGCCTATGCAGTAGGATGGTCGTGATTGATGGTTCTGAGCCAGTTTCTTAACATTTGGATCAATATAGTTAGTGATATGAAGGCGCAAGTCCCATCTATGCACGATTTGGAGTCGATTTGATTTTTTTTGTAACTATATCCTTCACAGCACTGAATCATCTCTCGATCAAGTAGGAGAAAGAGAAGGCAATTAAAAAAATTTTGACGGTAATCTACAGACCACGATAGAGACGACTAATGTAACCTTGAAGCAAAAATTTTATGAGGCGATCCCCATTCTAAAAATTGGCTTTCATACTTTCATCAGTTGAAAGTTCAACCAATACCTCATGAATTTGAACCTCTGTAGTCTCAATATTCACAAAGAAGAGTTCATAACCCATTCATGTACTTCTTCGGATAAAATATCAACAAAACGCTCAGAAAAGTCATTCTGCAAAGACTAAAGCATAAATGTAAATAAATATGTCATATTGGTAAAAAAGACAGCAAACTTTTACTCCAAATTTGAAAGCTCTCAGCTTGTTTCATCCCCCACGTAGTTGGCTCGATATTTTCCTATTACCTTTAGCCAATGCCTATAATTGTGATACAGTAATTAATGGTTAAATGAAATATTCCTGAAATAAAAAAAAAAAAAAAAAATAGCATTGAAGCAAAAGAATAAGTTTTAGATTTTACAAACTTAACAATAAAAAAAAATAGACTAAATATTTTTAAATCCCCAAACTTTAATCATAATCATGTGCTGTTAAACATCAGTTTATTATTAAATCACTTGTAAAAGAAAACAATACATATTTTTTCTATTTTAAGAATTGAAAGAAAAAAAATTCATCGATGGTAATGCAAACATGTTTGAAAAGCATGCAGTAAAAGTTGATACCGAAATATATTGGCGAAACACACATTCAAATTAAAAACCACTGTAAATTTATTATAACATTATAAGAACTATTCTTATCTGTACAGCTTTATCATTATGTGTTAAAACATTTAAAATTATGTTTTCAACTTTGAGCTGTTTAGAAAACACATCATTTGATTTTTTTTAAGAAACATTTCATTTGTCATTTATAAAAATTGTATTTCACTTAATGTTATTTAATGTAACAAAAAAGTATAACATTTAAAAATAAATACTTGCAGGATATACTACATCTAAATACTTTTTGGGTTTTTTGCTTAGAATATCCAAAATGTTATGCTTTGAAAAAATATATAGAAATATTTTAAAACACATTCATTGTATTACCTAAAAAATTTTATATGAACATTCCCTTGATCTAAATTGGACCATAATAGCTGAAACAAAATTAAAAATATTTAATATCAAAACAATAAAAAATCAATATTTTTATATATTGATATAAAAATAATTCTGCAATGACCAAAATGTTTCATGCAAATCAATTTGTTCATTTTAATACATTTAAAGTCAGGAATACGGTGTCCCCTAGGTGATTGGCGACTTTTGGGGGCAATAATGATTTAAATGTGGCGATTTGTTATGGTAACCCAAAGAATACTCAATGCTTAAGTCATGCATGTTTGGTGACCAATCTAGGAAGTGGCCAAGTATCATCGCCAATCGCGTAGGGGACACCCTATTCCCATTAAATGATAAATTACAATACATGCGAAATTCAAAATAAAGAAATCAGTATAACACAATTTACATTGTTATTAAAAAAGTAAATAATTATACTGTGATCCTGTTAAACTATTATTTCAGAAAATGCTTACTATATTACAAAAACATTACTAAATATATAAACATTTTGTTTATGTTTCTTTAAATTAAAATTCCACAAATACATTTCAGTCTAAATCTACATTTTTCAAAGGAAAATATTTAAAGAATTTCCAATCAATTTTCTTATTCAAAAATAAATTTTAATGAACGAGGAGAAATGTAATGGAACAGGCAATATAAAAGAGATGCATACAATGTCAACTTATATTTATGTGTATCTGTATTATTTATTTAGTAATACATATGTGCAAGATAATAAATAGATGAAAATTAAATAAGTGTAAGTGAAATACAAATGCACATGACATAATATTGTGTTATGCAACGAAAGTAAGCAGTACATGTTGTCCACTAGACTGTAATTTTCAAATAGAAACTTTCTTGTGTGTGTGATCTGCATTTCAGATTTAACAGTTAATTTCATGAATATGCCCCAAATATCAATATCCAATACTAAGAATTACATAAAATATACCAGATCAAAAGCCCAGCAATTGTTTTTGATGAATTAGAGACTTTTTTAAAATAGACATACAAGAGAAAGATTTCCAACAGATTCCACAACATATGGTTTTTTTGTTGGTATGAAAGCACAAATAAGCTTTTAGTTACCTTTTTCAAAGACAAAAATCACAATTCTAGTTTCTTATAGGTATGTAAAAGCAAATGCCGTTTTAATTGGCCATTTTGAGAGAAACCCTTATTGCATACTTCACAAACATATGGTTTTTCCTTAGTATGAACGAGAAAATGATTTTTTAAATTACTGCTATATGAGAAGGCTTTTTTGCATATTTCACAAGCATATGGCTTTTCATTGGTGTGAGTACGTCCATGAGTTTTTAAATTACTACTTGAAGAAAAAGCTTTCTGGCATATTTCACAAACATATGGTTTTTCATTGGTATGATAACGCAAATGTTTTTTTAAAACAGAACTTTGAGAGAAAGCCTTATTGCATATTTCACAAACATATGGCTTTTCTTTAGTATGAATGCGAAGATGATCATTCAAGTTACTTCTACACGAGAAGGCTTTTTTGCATATTTCGCAATTATATGGTTTTTCATCGGTGTGAATACGTCCATGATTTTTTAAAGTCTTTCGAGAAGAAAAGGTTTTCTTGCATATTTCACAAACGTATGGTTTTTCTTTTGTATGATAATGCATGTGTTTTTCTAAAAGACAACTTTGAGAGAAATTCTTATTGCATATTTCACAAACATGAGGTTTGTCGTTGGTATGAATACATAAATGTCTTTTTAAGCTACAATTTAAAGAGAAAGATTTGTTGCAAATATCACATACATAAGGTTTTTCGTTCGTATGAATACGCAAATGAGTTCTTAAGGCAGAGCTTTGAATGAAACTCTTTTTGCAAATTTCACAAACATAAGGCTTTTCTTTCGTATGAATACGCATATGTCTAAATAAATTACTACCACCACGAGAGAAAGTCTTATTGCAAAATTCACAAACATGCCGCTTTTTCGGAGTGGGCATGCCTATATAAACATTAACAGCGGTGAGAAAGAATCTTGCTTTGAACATGACACAAATAGTATTTCTCATTTGTATGTATTTAATGCAGTTCAACAGTATAATCCTAACATGAGTTCAAAACAAAACCTTCTATGCGCTGCGTTAAAGACAGAACGAAATGGGTGGGCTTCCTTTTTCCCCATGCATTTCCTGTCTGTACACTCAAAGGAAAACAGCTTGTTTCTCATTGGTGCGAGTGCATTAGTATTCAGGTTGTCTGGTTTAGCTTTTTAGCGCTTTTTACACTTAATAACTCGTATCAGGAAGAGATAAAATATGAAAAAATCAATGCAAAATTTTAATTTCTTATTTTCTCATACTTAAAATCTACATATTCAGATTTTCCTTTCGTCGGCGAAACATTTTTCACTTTATATAAATTAAAGTGAATTATAAATAATAATAAGGAAGTGAATTATAAATAATGATTTAAAATTACAAGTGTTTATTATACATATGCTTTTATTGATATTTATGAATACTCTAAATATGAATGAATTTTTGTTCATATACCATGTTGAATCTTTGGTTTTATTAATGTCGCACTGGAAACAACACGAGGGCTGTTGGTGAAGGACCTCGTAATTTTGAGCCTCAGTCAAGTGACGAGGCCGACACCTGAGCTGGCACCCTCTCTCCTGACATCCATACTACACCAACGGGAGTACTTTGAGCGCCGACAGATTTAACAGGCATCATCCAAGGATGCACTTGAATCTTTGTTGAAAGTCCTCAATGTCAAAAGATTAAATCATTTAAAAATTTGCCTTTATTAATATAGTTTCTGTCATATAATTAAATCTTTATCCACATGATTTATTTATTAAAATTTAATCAAATTATTCAAATACACTTTATTTTCCTTTAATTTTAGAATAAATTAATATTGCTTTATTTTTCATAAGAAATTTTCTTATAAAGCTTATTCTTAAATTTTAACAAATTTCTAACTTTCTTAATGTGTAATAAAATAATGTGATTCATGTTACATTTACTATTACATTTAGACTCGTGAAGTGTTAATACTTTTCTCTTTTTAATAATTAATGAATACCCATTATTTGAATAAATCAAAAAAAAATAATTGAGCTATAAAAATTATGATTTTTTTTATTTGAAATTAAGTCTTGAAATAAGAATGACACGATAATAAGTTTGAAGGGGAAATGAAATTATATATATAAAAAAAGTCTGCCTCCCCCTTTTTTTTTTTTTTTTTTTTTTTTAAATTTTTAAGTAATTAGACAGTCCTGCCAAACTTTCAAACACAGATCAAATTTTCAAAAAAAAATGACTAATTCCATTTTTACAATGAAAAGGGATAAATTATTTGGTTGGACGAATTTTTCCAAGATGTTCAAAATCCATGAATATTATTTAAAGGACTAGATGTTATCGCATTTAAACTACTTCATTGCTGATAAAACCAAGACCAACGAAATCTTCACCTACTCAGCCTATGATGCAAAATATGTTTTTACAAAAGTGGAGTGATTAGAATGAATTATACGAAGAATAATTTTGGATTTTTTTTAAATGGAAATAAAATATTTACTTGTCCCATTTGAAACTGGAATGCGGATGTTATCAAATTTTTTTAGTTTAATTTAGTTGTTAGACTACATTTCAAGTCAATGAAATTATCATTAATAATTTATTTTTGTATCGTAATTTCTTAATTAATTATTTTCAAGCCAACTCATTCAAGGTAAGAAATTTCTTTAATAAATATGTTTATCACACTTGTAAGCTTGCAATGCAATATTTTTCTTATCTATAATATCAAAATCCGAGCCACCATCACTGGAAATAATTTGTTATTGTGCATGATGTCAATCTCAACTTTGGTTTTATAACATGACAAGTATGGTTTAAAAAAATAGTCATTTACGAACTTCGTTTATTATTCGAAATTTTTTCTAATTAATCTTTGACTATCCGAAACCCATTTTCTATTGTACTAAGTACCATAATGCTTGTAAGATTTATATGTGGCGGTCGCGAAACGGCAGCGTAGATTCAAACCCTGGACCAAGGGATCTGAAGATGACGGGCCTACCAATCAAGCCGAAAAGATATCTCATCGGGCTGGTTGAGTAAGGCCTTTTAATCAGTGGCGCTGTTGTAGAAGGAAGTCGCTACACACTCCCCCTCCAGTATCATCGCAGCGTGATGATACGGAATGGAGATAAACGTGCGCCAATATATTCAGAAGGCGCCGAAACGTGCGCCATTTTTGTTCAGAAGGCGCCGAAACGTGCGCCAGAACCGGAATATCACTAGTTGCGCTTGTCTTAGACACATAGAGACAAGTGTTTTTGCATGAAACATATGCAAACAGTAGGAATAGGCCGTGCTGCCACCTAGTGCTCAAGCCCTGAGTCACCACTAACGGTGATCGTCGGGCATAAGCAATCAGTAGGTACAGGCAGCAGTGCTGCCATCTAGTGTTCTTGTCCGGGGTCACCACTTGTGGCGGTCGCGAAGCGGCAGCGCAGATTCGAACCCTGGACCAAGGGATCCGAAGGCGACGGGCCTACCAATCAGGCCGAAAAGATATCCCCTCAGGCTGGTTGAGTAAGGCCTTTTAACGTTGAAGAGCGTCGCTGCAATACTCCCCCTCCAGTATCAACGCAGCGTGATGATACGGAATGGATATAAAACGCGCACCTTTTTTTTTTTGTTCAGAAGGCGCCGAAACGTGCGCCAGAACCGGAATACCACTAGTAGCGCTTGTCTTAAGACACCAGAGACAAGTGTTTTTGCATCGAACATATGCAAACAGTGCTTTTGCATCGGAACATATGCAAACAGTATTTTTGCATCGGAACATATGCAAACAGTATGAATAGGCCGTGCTGCCACCTAGTGCTCAAGCCCGGAGTCACCACTAACGGTGATCGTCGGGCATATACAATCAGTAGGTACAGGCAGTCGTGCTGCCATCTAGCGTTCTTGTCCGGGGTCACCACTTGTGGCGGTCGCGAAACGGCAGCGTAGATTCGAACCCTGGACCAAGGGATCTGAAGATGACTGGCCTACCAATCAAGCCGAAAAGATATCTCATCGGGCTGGTTGAGTAAGGCCTTTTAATCAGTGGCGCTGTTGTAGAAGGAAGTCGCTACACACTCCCCCTGGTACACACTGGTACCAGGGTGTTCAAAATTAAGAGAATTCTCTCATTTTATTGATTATCTCTAGAACTACTGAATATATTTTAATAAAATATGGTTTGTACATAGGGTTGATATAGTACCAAAAAAAAAACTATTCAACAGTTATAATACACATGTATGATCATGCGTGGCACATATCGGAGTCGCAAGGCATGAATCAGCAATTGCAGAATAGAACAACAAAAATGAGTTAATAGGTGGTACAGTCTCCTCTTACAAATATACAGGCCTCGAACCGTAATTTTATGATAGAAATAAGGGAGTTTGTAAGTTATTGTTGCAACTGGTCCCGTTTGTTCAGCAACACTGTTTTCAGATCTAGGATGACTCTCGGAGGAGGGTTGCGAATTACAATTGCCCTCCCCAGAACGTCCCAGGTATGCTTCATAGGATTAGAGTCTAGAGATATGGCTGGCCCATCCATACGGCGAATATCCTGACTTTCCAGAAATTTGTCTATCAGATTAGCTCTATGTGTACTCGCGTTGTCATCCAATAAAAGGAAATAGGGACCAACTGCATCCCTGAAAAGGCAAACATAGGGCTCCGAAATCTCATCCCTATACCTCTCAGCAGTCACGGTGCCTCTTTCAAAGAAATGGAGGTGTGTGCGGCCATCCTACATGATGCTTGCCCAGACCATCAAGCCTCCGCTGCCGTAATGCACGATTTTTTTTTTTTGGCCATTGAAGGGCAGGTAGGGGGGGCTCTGTTTCTCTTCATATGAAAGTAGGAGGAAAATTACTGGTTAGGCTGAACCGGGACTCATCAGTGAAGAGAATGGTCGCCCATTGATCCATGCTCCAATCTGTATGATCACTGCATCGTTTTAAGCGGACTCTCCTGTTCGTAGAACTGATCAGAACGCAAACAACAGGTCTGTTTGTAAACAGCCCTCTCTTATAAAGTCTTCTGGAAACAGTCATCCTTGAAACTCGGGTTTTTGTGGCCGCATACAGCTCAAGAGAGACATCAGAAACTGTAGCATCTCTGTTACGCCTCACTACAATGGATAAATGGTAATCTTCTCTGGCCATCGTGGCTCTTGGAACCTTGCCCAGGCTTTCTCTCGTCGGATCCGGTATCCTGAAACTGTTTCCATAAGTTGTATACGACCCTGGACATCGAATTCTTAGCAAATCTGGATTTGAGACTGGCCATCAACATACCCACGATTCGCCATCTCATTCCATCTTCTAAATGTTAACGGTTACTCATTTTTTTTAAAACGAAATAATAACTATCAATATCCGTAGTTTTAAGGACTATTTAATACGAGAGTTCTTATTTACTTCTGAGATTCTTATTTGTAAAAGTAAAGATAAATTAATGAGCTCAAGTAATAAATTGTAAAAATAAATTATAGAAAACTATAATAAAAGCTTTACTACTGAAATTATATGACAAAGAATTTATTAATTTGTTAAAAATAATTTCAAAACGTTATTTATAATTCAAAGTTTATTCAAATATTATAAATATAATTTTGCACACATTAATATACATATTTCACAGGCTTTTCATTTTTTCAAAAATAAAATAAAATAAAA
Source organism: Nephila pilipes (assembly GCA_019974015.1). Lineage (NCBI taxonomy): Eukaryota > Metazoa > Arthropoda > Arachnida > Araneae > Nephilidae > Nephila > Nephila pilipes. The sequence continues at coordinate 14,270 of BMAW01099883.1, read as the reverse complement.
AAACAAAAATTTTTTTAAAAAAAACGTAATTTTAAGGCTCCCACCTACCCGCCATTTTGATTTCATGGATGCAATGTTAATCCTATGGAATTTCTACTTTAATTTTCACATCTTTACAATTTTATCTATTTGAATGGAATGAAGTGCATCTGAAAGAGCAAAAAACAATGAATGTCAGGAATTACTTTTTCTTGATTTTTAAAATATTTTTACTTATTTATGATTCGTTTGCGAATTTTCCTTTCTTTAAAAGTATTTTTAAAATCGGAGAGTATCTCCAGAAGCATTCATTGTTTTGCTCTTCAGACTGCACTTCATTCCACAATAGGTCAAAAGTAAAGATGGGAGAAACGTAGAAATTCCATAAGATTCATTGTCACGTGTAATCTAGAAACAGTGAGGGCAGGCTTAGATAATTAAGTTTGTCAGAATACTTATTTTTATAAATGTGGTTGTGACAATTTAACAACGTGAAAATTAATAATTTAGTGGATCAGAATAGTTGAAGCCCATCTCACGCCAGCATTTTGATTTCTGTGCTACTTATTCCTACGGAAATTGCATAACTACAGTTCTCAAGTCTTACTTTCTAATTCTATTTGAATGCAAAAGTCATCTAGAAGAGAGAATATTTCTAAAATTACAATTTTGTTTAATTTTTAAAATTATTTTATACTTATTTCAATGATATCTGTGTTGGGGCTTTAAATATTAAAATTAGGGAAAATGTGATTCCCAAACTGGCCACTATTTTTGCTTAGGGTGCACTTTGTAAAATTTTTCTGAATTACTGTGGTGTGTCATCAATTGATCGTTAATTTAACCAACTTCCCATCAAGCTAGAGCTTTGAAATTTTGGGAATCGTTCGTACTCGCCTAACAATGCAATATTTAGGAGCGTTTGCGACAAGTTTGCAGATCGATAAATATGCTAGATTTTGGGGGTGAAACTTCCATAGGATTAATATTACGTTCACGAAAGATTTTGTAGTTTTCGTCATGTTAATTATCGATCATTAAATTATCTTTACTATTTGATCTATTTGAATGCAATAAGAATGTATCTGAAGAGCAAAATACGAGTGCTTCTGTGGAATATTTTTCCTCGATTCTTAAAATGTTTGAAAAATATTCTAAAGACCGGAAAACTCAAAACCATTAAAATAAGAATAAAACACTTAAAAATCTTAGAAAAGTAATTCACAGAAGCATAATTAGATTTTTTTGCTCTTTCAAATGCACTTATTGCATTTTAAATAGATCAAATATTAAAGATGTGAATTTAAGTCCGAAATTCCATAGGATTAATGGCTAGTTGATGAAATAAAAATAGTAGATGGGAGCCTTAAATATTCATACGATTTTGTGATATGCCATGCTATTTGTAGTTTCATAACTCTAAATGCTGACTGAAGTTTAATTTATAAGTGATATATTTTCTGAATAAATAACTTCATCCATTTTATGAAATAATTTGAATTAAAATATTCCTCAAAATATTTTTAATCAGGTATTATTATTAATGATTATAGAAATGTATAATCTAAAGATATATATATTAAAGACAGTGCATAAAAACATAAATTTTCATTATATGTATATACACCAAATGAAGATTTTGAAAGTATACTCATCACTGGTAAAATCTTGAGTAATCAGAATATCCAGTTATTCCTATCGAGAATTGTGATGATATTTTAGGACATTTCTCTCTCTGTTGTCTTTCAATAAGAACTTTTCTTTAAAATCCTCATTAGGTGAGTTTTTGTTGTAGTTAAATTATCAATCCAAAAAAATATTATGAAAATATATGAGTAAATGTTATTTCTCTTGGTTTTCAAGAATTCTCTACATGCTAATAAACTGATCAAAACAAAAATAAAGTCCACTAATCTGTAATTGAAAAGAATGCTTACTATTAAAAGATATAATGCATACTCATAGTCTAGCAAAACATCCCAGGATATAAATAATGCATTAATCATTCATATCTAATTGTCTCGTCACGAATAATTAGCAACTACCATACAAACTCTAAGCTTGTCATTTAAAACCCTCATGAAGCAGTCATTTGGAATGAGGTCTCATTGTTTTTATTATAAGTTTCACAACATTAGCATAGCCTCGGTGTATTAGATAGCAAATATGTGCTGATTCTAAAGAACCTTTTTCTCATTTCAAAACGTTCATATCGGAGCTGAAATATTGAACTGTGATTGTTTTGATGACAATACGATAATTCAATTAAAATTAATAAAAATTAACTGATTGAACTAATTATTAAAGAATTAAATTTTAAACCAAGTTTCGTACCAAGTCGCTAAATCTGGCTATTTAATAATATTTATCGTTTGTTTAATTTTAATTACAAGTAGCTGATGTCCAATTTAATAAGTTATCATTTACTTTAATTTTAATTACATTTAGCTTAAATATATCCACCATTGTTTGTCATTTGCTTTAATCTTTAATTATGCACTTAATTGATCATAATGCTTATAATTGAGGTAAAAATTTCACGCGTATTTGTTTTAAATGATAAATTTAATAAATGTCAAACACTAAAATAAATTATTAAAACTAATAATGTATTGAATAAATTTAATCGGATTTGACGTTCCATTTTGCTCTTAAAATCTAAGGTATAAAAAAAATGCGTTACGCAAAGTGTGAAGTTTGAAAGGAAAACCATGTTCAAAAAACTCGTTTCTTACCGGTGTTATTGTTCATTCAATCTACATTTCCAACTTGTCAATATGCTTTGTTTGGTCATTGTAGGTCTTAGCAGAATATGATGTATTTCAATAGAGTATTTGGAATGTGATGTATTTTGGAATCTGATATATTTCTCAATAGCTTCATTTCTTGAAACATTTTATTCCGATTTTAATTTCAATTTTTTCTTGATATTTTTCACATTGTTTAGAATTCGCTTCATGGTTGTCTCCACAAGAGGCACATCTTTTTTTTTTAATCATTCTCGGTGCATCCTTCTTCAGAATGGTTAAGACAACAACGTCTACATTTAATTAAACTGCGGAAGATTTGTGCTAATGCCCGAATTTCCAGCAATTTGAGCATTGTTCTGGTTAATATAGAATACCTGGGTTACAAGCATTTCAAAGGAAATCGGAATTTCATCTGGAATTGTTGAGTATACTTTTGTTATTTTGATAGTTTTCTTGGGTATAATTGTAGTAGTACTTCCTTTTAACAAAACGTTGAATTTTTAGGCATGTTGTTTGAAATTCAGTTTTTAAATCTTTCAACATATATTAGGAGTCAACTCCTTGAATTAGTAATAACGCCAGTCCATGGTAACCTTGTCGTAATAGTCCATCTACTTATTTCCTTAATATTTAAATCCTCTATTATTGTATTACAATTGTAGGATTTTATGATTGTTTCTTGATTTTCCGTTTTCCTCATTATTTGAATATCAGTGTGGTCAGGAAATGTTTTCAAAATCATTTCTTTAAGTTTCAAAGGCTCGCTCTCCGGAAATGATTGCTAGATTTCAAAAAGACCGTCATATTTGGAGACATAGTGAGGATTTCTTGATATTTATAAATGGATAAAATCTCTATATCTGTTATTCTTTCATGAGGCCTGTAAGAGTTTTCAGTCTTCCGAAGAGGTGTCCCTCTTGTTGCGATACCCGGGTGGGTGGAAACACCGATTTTTTTTTTGCCATCTTCCACCTTACACGCCTAAAAATGCTATAATTTCTAAATATTTGTCAAACCACTTATAAAGAAATTGATTTGAAGCTTTAGAAAATTAAATATTAAAAATTGTAAGTAATTAAAAATAAAATTTTAAGAAATTGATAGTCGTAATGGCACTCTATCTACTAGAGTCCACATTCCAACCTTTTACATATTAAACAGTTGAAAAACTAACAAAATTAAAGCGTATTTTTTACACAATCCAGTTACATATGCCCATATCTATCAAGATTAATATCTGCTGCCCATTAAAATTGCGGTTCCCGGAATTATTGATCTGACGCACGTCAAAATCCTGAAAGAAAGAAGAGGTTGGGATACGCAAATGATTAGTATTTCAGCGTATTTAGACGACCCAGGGAGGGAGAAGCGACATCTGTAAGCACTGCATCATTGAAAGTTTAGAGATTTCTTCAGGAAACGCTTTATAAGGCCAAAGTTTACTTAGAATATCGTAAAAACATCGTCGAAGAGAAGAAGAATGCTCGAATTAGCAGAAATGCTTAGCAAGTGTTGGAATTGATAGCGGCAGGATTGTTGTTCATCGAGAATCTGAACATCATTCCGTGATATTGCCCTGCGCATTGGTCAAACCCTACTACTGACATGCAAGTAGGGAATCAATGGTTGTTGAGGGTCATTAAATGATCTGTAGGATATCCATGCCCTCCCATGACTAACACCCAAGAGATGACATAACGTGAGGTTAGCCCAGTAAAATCCTGCACAACACCACGGTGGATCATTCACTGTGAAATGGGTATTTAGTATCCATTCAAATGGTGCGATGATGTTTCAGCGTGGGACAGCACTGCTACCATTACTTCGGCTTCCTACGACAATACAGTTTAGATGAAAAGGCGACTTTGCGCCCCAAACGATAAAGCTAGATACAGTGAGCGGCAATGTCTTTCAGACGAGTCCCGGTTCTACAGCAGACTTGATGGAGATGTGCCTGAGGGTTCTGGAAAAGACCGTCAAATTACTCTGTATCTGATACGGTATAGGAGCCCCACCTTGATGATAGCGAAAAGCCATTGAGTACACGACACGCAAGACCCTAGTTCGATCGATGGTTTGAAAGCATAGGTAAGATTCGCTGGGACAGATCTTGCGTCCAGTGGTTGTGCCCTGTCTTTGAGGTCTGCCAAAGCCTATCTTCCAACAATATAATGCAAGACCATATGTTGTACGTCATGTTCACCTTCCTCGGTACATGTGGCATTCCATTTGGCCAGCATGGTCTCCGATTTTCATTGAAAACAACTGGTCATGGGTTGCTGAGACACTGCACCGCCACCCTCTCCAGTTAATACGGTTGATTAAGGTGACATTGAACCAGCATGAACGAGTTGCCCGTTTCTGTCATCCAAACCTGCCTGATTCCATGCCCACGGAGGCGGCCATTTAGCTGCTGTTATTTTGCCACTTGCACCCTTGTAAACCAAACTGCAGGCACAATGTTATCACTTTGTCTTCATACCATACGTTTACATAATAAACATTCTTTTCTGTATTTATTTCCTTCATGGTGTTTCAATTTAGTGGCAGTGTAATAGTGAAACAGCTATGGTTAAAGTCAACCCTTCTCACCAGGGAGCTACGTCAAAATGTGTTAGTGGAGGAATTGACATAGTAAGCAATAATGATTTGCTTTTGTTTATAACCTATAAACCAACAAATCCCAATTATTTTACAAAATAATAAATCGATACTGGAAGATGTTAACTAAATTTTTCCTGGGTGTAAAGTTGATCGTTAAGAATCAAGAAAATCAAGCTTATTACACTATTAATACAAGTCTTAAGTAATTTTAAACTTATTTATAAAATTGCCATAAAGATCTGAAGGTCAGACATTTGACTTTTCGAATTTTATTGAAATGCTTTGTATAGTAAAGAGAAAAGTTACATAACTGCTTGCTTATCACATGACTTGGCAAGATTTCAAGTATTTGTTCACGCATATCAGGTTCCATATCCAATCATATTGTGCTATATAATATTTTCATTCGAATCTTTTTCCAGTTATATGCATTATAAACATCTGTAAATAAACACACTGTTTATTTTCTATTGTTTCTGATATTATACATTGAATTAAATTCTTCAGTTGATTGATAGCTATTTAGCAAGGTTAGTAATTTAGTAAAGAAACCTTAGAGTTACTATAAACTGTTGTAAATTATTTTAGGAGGATTAATTTCTTCTTATTTTATAAAATATAATTTTCTAATTTAACAATTATAGAATTACAAAACACAAAAATGATAAATAAATATTTTATCCAGTAGTTTTTATTCAAGATATTTTCAGAAAAATGGGGAGCATGAAAATGAATTATGCCTATATTAGTTGAAAATATCGTTATTTTTGAGTATACACCAACTATAATAGCAATCAAATCGAATATTTCCACTTGTAATCAAATCTAGTAATTATAAGGATATAATATGATTTAAAGTTTTGTGATAAGAATCAATAGATTTTTAGAAAAATCTAAATATTAGAAATTTTTATTAATTAAAGACATACGAATAACTATGCAATAGTCTCATGAAATATGCAGAAAATCAATTAAATTGTGCAATATCTTTGCAGTGACAAAAATTGCATAATAAAAGTTATAAATAAATTTTAAAAATAAAATTGGCAAAAAGAGAAAATCAATCAGATATCTTGATATCCAAATGATTTGAGTTTTAATTTGACCACTATACCAGCACAAAATCAGAGATTCTCACATTACAAAATCAGAATATTAAATGCAATTTTCACTTAGAAAATAGATACATGATGTTCCATTACGCACTTCTAAAACACTAGAATGTAAACAAAGGAAAAAGGGCCTCACTGTAACAATTAACCTTGATCAGTAACTATTTTCACATAAAGACATGCAATATCTAAATACAATAAAACTAAAACTTTTATTGTCAATCTACAAATGAGCCAAATATCTTGATATAAAAATAATTTCAATCAAACAGAAGTTCTATTTAAGCCAGTTTTATTTCTTGTTCTTAAATATTTTTAAATTCATGGGCACTTACATCATATACAGAAATAATAAATAAACTATTCCATAAAAACAACTCATATATATCTACAATTCAAATTTTAAATAAATATAAATGAATATTTTAAAGTATAATTTATTTCATAATATATCTGCCATAATGAAGAAAAATTTTATTCAGGCAGTTATCACATTATTATATTATCATGTTGGAAGTGAGAACAATGGTATTCCAGCTCAATTGTCAATATAACATCTCTTTAAAAATGATTCAAACAACAAAATCCATTGCTATTGGCAATCAGATTTGTTTCAATCTGAATGATACATAAACTGTCAATTATTCTAAAATTTATGACCTTTTATTTCATTCAGTAAATATAAGAGTCAATAAATAGACTAAAAAGTACGCAGTAAAATGGCCCATAAATGTAAATAAATAATAAATGTCATAATGGTAAATTAATAGACGTAAACTTTTACCCATTATAGTTATACATGGTTTTCAGTGCCAAACTTGTACCCCTAGCTTATTTCATCCCTCACGCCAGATCAATATTTTACCACTATTTCAATCAATTGTCTGGCAATTATACATTTTAACATTAGATGAAATAGGCTAAATGGCAATTATTAATGTGGTTAAAGGATATATCTCAAACAAAATTAGCTAGAATCAAATGCATGTGCTATGCAAATTAGCACAGAATCAAATAATTTACAACTTACTATGCAAAAATAGACTATATGTTTAAATCCCCAAACTTCAACTATAATCAAGGTTAGAACTCAGTTTTTAAATTAAATCACATGAGAATACAACATTTTTCTATTTTAAGAATTGCGCGAAAAATGTCAATGGCGAAAACAAGTTTGAAAAGAAGAAGAAGTCAGCTATCTAAATATATTGGAAAACACTTGTTCAAATTACAGCACAGTAAATCTATTATTACATTCTAAGAATGATTCTTATTTGTACTGAAATTATGCTTTCAACATTGAACTGTTAAAATACATCACGGTTCTTTAAGAAACATTAAATTTACTCATTTATAAAAATTATTTCAATTAATTTTGTTCAATGTAATATGAGGTTAACGTTTAAAATAAATATTTGCAGGTTATCCATATCTGGAATGCTTCTTGTAGAATTATGCTTAAAATAATTAAAATGTTATTCTTTGAAAAATGTAGTATACTGATTATTTTAGACACATTCATTGCATTACCTAAAATGTGATTTTATATGAAGATTCCAATCAAATTAACCATACTAGCTGAAACATAAAATTAAAATGTTTCATATCAAACAGTAATATACTAAAAATAATTTTATATTTTTCACCAAAATGTTTCATGCAAATCAATTTTTCATTTAATACTATGACACCTTTATTTTTCACTAAATGACAAATTACAATGCATGCAAAATTCAGAATAAAGAAATTAGGCAATAACACAATTTATGTAGAAGTATTAAAATGTAGCAACAATTGTGAACAGGTGAAACTATAATTATTTCCAGAAAATACTTTCTTATTTATACAAATATTACTTAAAGATATTTTAGAATTTTTCTTTATAATAAATTCCACAAATATCTTTCAGTCAAAATTTCACGCTCTTTCAATCTAAAAGATTTAAGGAATTTCCAATCAGTTTTCTTATTCAAAATGAATATAATGAATGGAGGAGAAACATGAACTAATGAAAGGAGACAATGTCAATATACCTATGTGTTTTGTATTCATTTAGGTTATAGAGATTTGTACAAGATAATAAAAAGATGCACAAAAATAAAATATTTACAAAATGCTAATGATAGAATATTGTGTAATACCTATAAACAGTACATGTTGTTCTATGAGACTATAATTTTCAAATGAAACTTTCATGCTCTATATTCTAGATTTAATAATCCACTAATATGTCCAAAATCGAGACTAATACTCAGAATTATATAAAACATAACAGATCAACAATGCAGCTATTGTTTTGATGATGAAAATTATTTTTAGTAGATTACAAGAAAGATTTCTAATCGACTACAGCATACTGCTTCCATTGGTATGAGCAACTGTTTCCCTTTCAAAGATAGACTTCATGCAAATTTCACACTATTGGTATGTAAAAGCATACGCTGTTTTATGACCTTCAGTTTGAGAGAGCTTTGTTGCATACTTCACAAACATATGGTTTTCGTTAGTATGAATGCTAAAATGATCTTTCAAGTTACTACAGGAAAAGGTTTTACATATTTCAAAGATGCATATGGTCACTGCGTGGAATACCCATGACTTTTTAAATTACTATCGAAGAGAAAGCTTTAATTTCGCATATTTCACAAACTGTTCTTATATGATAACTATATGTTTTTAAACAATAACTTGAGAAAATTTATTGCATTTTATGTACTATGAGGGTTTGTTGGTATGAATACGCAAATGTCTTTAAACTAATACTTACACGGAAAGATTTCGACTACAAATTTTACAAACATATGTTTTTCTTTGAATGAATGCTAGGTCGGGTTTTTAAAGCATTGATTGAAACTCTTATTGCATACTCACAAACATATATTTTCTTTCAAATAGAATATTTAAGTATGTCTAATTAAATTATTGTCACTACGAGAAAAGAGAATTTTGCACACAAACATACTGTTTTCGTGTGTATGTTCAAATATACATTTAAATTACAGCGATGAGAAAATTGTTTAAACATGACAAATAGCGTTTCATTTGTATATTCTTAAGTGCAAACATAGCATGAAAAATTAATTGAATATGCAATTGAAATGTATTAAAATAATCCTAGAATTACAGCGCTTAATAGCAAACTTGATTGGTTGATTGAGTTTCAGGGATATAGAGAAATAAAGGCTATGGTTTAAAAGATGCATTTCATTCATTGTCACAGCATTACCTTTAATTAATAACATCGCTGCTAATTGTTGCTAATTCCATCAAGTTTAATGTTACAACATAAAATAGCTATTGACATGAAATGAGTTAAGAGTCAGTAGCATCTTGACGTTCCAAGCATTTCTAGAAATGAGGAAGCAGACACCTTTTCAACAACAAATAGTTAAAATGCTCATTTTCTTAATCTCTTAGCCTAGTTGCAAGGACAGCAAAACGAAATCAGCCTAATTTTCCTGATACACTGTCCAGGGTCTGAAACTCTTAAAATCAGCAATCCTCCTGTCACCTGAGGCCAGCTATTCTCCTCTCCACGGAGTCGAATTCCCAAGCGGGTGACCCAGGATTTGAACACTAGATGGCAGCACAACCTATAGCTATGAGTTGAATATGCTCCTGACCAAAGCAGCCTCTGTGTGTCTGTTAATTAAGAAAACCGATTATAAATCACAACTTATGATAAAGTTGGGACAAGTGTCCTCATGTTGGAAACGAAAGTTGTCTCGTCACTGCTATAGCTATGATAAGGGATGATTATGTTGATCACCTGAGCCTTCTGCCCTTAATCTCCATATCAGAAGCACACTTTTGACATGACATTAGCTTTTTCCAGGCCAGAACTGCGTTTTATTAATTGAATAGAGGACGTCAAATGGAAACTGTCTCCTACAAAACCCGATACAATAGGAGGGATGTTTTCAACGTAATGGATGAAAAGCGACTTTCTTCAAATATCAATTGTGAATATTTATCTTCGTATCATCACGATGATACTGACCTCCTACTTCCTTGTTGCACAATCCGGAACGCACAAACATTGAACACGATACATTTCCTTCTATACAGAAGGGGATAAGCTATGACACTCGTCGTCGGAATTTTGTCTGATCTGAAGTTAGACTATCCGTTGCAGACCGGGCGCCTATTGATCGATCGTTCTAAGGTTCCATCTCTTTTCAGCAATTATGTACTTAAATGCTAACTGATTTTTCGATATTCTCGTCGAATGGAAATGGCCATTTAACAAGAATGGAATATATAGATTTTAATTTGTGGAAATGAGATTTCTGATTGTTTAAGTATAAAAGAAAAGAAATGTCTTTAGTCTCCTGATTTCCTTTTCACATTTACAATGTACTTTCATGATCCGATTGTTCGTTGCAAATAAATGAAAATTGATTTTATAGCACAGTTATTACCTTCAATGTATTTGAGATTATTTTTCTTTCACAATTACTATTCATTTATTAATCGTGAAAAGAAAACTTTTAAACTTTATGTGCCCAAATATATTGGTAAATGCATGAATCACTTCATTTTCTTCTTTCTTCTTTTTCATTTTAAGATACAGTTAGAAATTTTCAAAATTTAATCAGCCTTCTGTATACATTTATTTCCCTATAATTAAACCAATTCATAATTAATTACTGAAGGAAAAATCTAAGATTCAAAAATTATGTATATAGATTTAAATTTAATAAATAAATTATGCACACAATTTGCAATATGAATGAATGTGAATAATTTAGTACTTTCTTAAAATATTAATAATCACTAGAAATATACTTTTTACATATAATTATTCAACTTTATATAAGTATACCCCTTCATATTAATAAATGTATAACACATGGATCAAGTTCCGAGACTAACCCAGAGATGGCGTCAGTAAACCAGTAACCAAGTCATTCTAGAGTACTAACCTTGCTTGAAACGTGTCAAATTTCCCAGCCGATCAATTCAGAAGCTGAGTTATCGAGGTTGAGTAAAGTCGTTTTGTAGTTTGTTTAAAATGGAAAACTCGTTTCGTGTTCTGACAAACATTGTTTTAATGGTAAAACACCGCAAGGAACAATGGACGAAAATGTTACCCGGACTCTTGTCCATCAGAAGCTAAACGACGGTCGGTGAGCCCACGAGTTTAAACGTGGTCGTACCGATACAAATGAAGCGGAACGCTCGGTAGACCTGTGGGCTTTTTACCGGAAAATGAGTGAAGTGACAAAAATTATAATGAAAGATCGTAAAGGAAGCTCCTTGGAGATTGCTGAGATGACAGAGATATCATATGGAAGCGTATTTACTATCTCATGAAAATTGAGCATGAAAAAGGATTTTCCAAGTGGGTGCCGCGATTGTTGATGGAACAAAACAGCAACGAGCTGATGATTCAGAAAGCTGTTTATCGCTATTTACAACAAAAGATTTTGGTAAAGTCACATGACTATTGACGGATACACTACCGCACTCAGAGTCGAAGGTGCCATCTTAGTTATGAAAGCCGTCCAGCAACGCAGCAGTCAGCTGGGCAAGTCATGGCGTCAGTTTGGGATACGCATATGTGATTGTCATTGACTACCCGAAAAAGGTAAACTGATCAACAGTGATTATTATATTGACTTGCTGGTGAAGGAGGAAATCGCAAAACGACCCGCATGTCTCGACTTATTGATCCATGTAAGTATTGTATGTACAATAAACACCACCTTTAATTCCTTATTTACAATTCACTTACAATTTTTGGCTTGAGTTTTCTATCTTCAAAACAAATTTGAATGTTTAAAATTTTAAAGAACAAATTAATTAGAAGAGAAAATTTTAGTAAAATTTAATTATGTCTCAAACTTTATATTGACAAATGCTGTTTAAAAGCGCTACAACGCCAAACCAGGTCTACTCCTGAAAATCATTTCATTAATATGCATTCACCAATGAGAAAGAAGCTGTTTTAATAGACGAGAAATTCTCATTTGTTCTCATAACACTTCTCCTTTGTGCACAACTATTGTGAAACTTCCTTATTGGGTGAAAGCAGACATTGTATGATTGATCTTATCAGATGATATTGATTTCACTGGTAAGTCTCATATATGTTATCTGTGGTATGGAATTCAGAAGAAAATATTTTCATAATTATTCCAAGATTCACATACATCATTGGCAAAGAGCGGCATTTTTGTTGTTCTAGACGGATTTGTCATTTATGTACACATGAAATTCTTGAATGTGAATTTGCCGAAAAGTTTTCTTTAACAGAACCTTAAAGGGCTTTTGACAAATCAAACTTAAACACTAGTTTTGGTAATATATGCTACAAATTTTTGTAAGAAGCAAAATTGCACTTTGTGAAATATGCAATGAATCCTTTATTAAATATCTGAATTAAAATACCATTGTGTTCGTAAATGCGAAATTTATTCATGTCGTGATTTGAATAAGGCCTTTCTCAATGCAGCATTTAAACTCCTTATATGCACAGAAGTTCCTCTAATTAGTGATAATTTATAGAAAACACCCTTGTCACACTAAAATTGATGCAATACAACATAAAAAGTTACTTCATTTTACCCAATCTAACACTCATCTTCTTGCACTTTTGAACTAATCATCCATGAATCCTTTGTTCTATAGCCATTTGCTCAATGTACCCTTTGGTTTTCCTCTTTCAACTGGTGTCCAGATCTGTACTATCATTCTACTGACATTGTAAATACATATCTAATGTGACGTAATTAATTTGGGGATGTAGGTGGTAGATGTTTTGTTGTACAATACAAATTTTATCTCTTGGCAGTATATTTTAGAATCTTCTGGGAGGCATGTAGCTTGGAAAAGATATTTAATTCTGTTCTTTGTGATTTGAAAGTTTCTGCTTCATTTCCAAAGAAAGATCACTATCACTATTCCACTTTGAGTACATGTAATTTGAGTTTATTTAAAGATACATTAATGATATATAGAGTCGATAAGCATTTGTTGCATTTGTACAAGGTGTTCTACTGAAATTTGAAATTTGAAACATCTTTGTATTTATCCAAAGAATAGCTTTTAAGTTTTTGAAATTCTAATAAAGCTTTCATTGATAACTGTAAATAAATATTTATGTACCCAATTAAGAGAAGCTCTATTCTGTGGAACGGCAGAAATTGTCATCTCAAATTGATCATTTTAAGACATAAACGCATCCATATCTTGTGTTATATTACCTGTCAGTTAATTTGCAATAAGACTTTCATGTAATGTAGAATTATACTGAGGAGCAGCAATAAATTTATGGAACTTACTATAAACTCCTATTGTTCACAAATTTCTCCTTTCAGTCTTTAGCTTTAAAGAATCACACTTTGATCCAGAAACTCAAAGCAAACTTTTTGTATTTTATATTGATGTATGTGGAATTTATATGATCAATTTTCATGGAATTGCATGAAAATTTCAATTTTAAAATTGTTTATTTTATAATTATGTTGGGCAGAATTTATTTTACCTTTAGTATTTGAAAAGAACTCAATATTACTAGTTTGATTTTGTATTGTTATTTTGCTTTTATATGTCTGTCTTTTTATTTATCTTATGTTATAACCAGATGCATAAAAGTATTGAATTTCATTGTGTGTTTCTGTTTTTATTATAAAGATAAAGAAAAGAATCTACCCCCTGGATAGCCTTGATCAAGGATTTAAAGAATAATATTAGCAATACGTAACTGAACGGAAGCAATACCA
>BMAW01099871.1:0-12632 GCA_019974015.1 Nephila pilipes | reverse complement strand
TACATATTTAGAAATATATTTGAATTTTTTTCAATCAATACGAATTTTATACATATGTCAGCCAATTGTTGAAAAAATTCAAGTAATAGCGTAATTTCCATGGAAATATTTTATTGACTATTATTTCATTTAGCATGAAAAGAATATATATATAACGAAACATGGAAATTTCGTGTTTTTCGTGATTTTTTTTCTTCACATTATATCATTTTAGCAAAAAAGTTTTTCGTATTACTCTAGCAAAAAAGAACATAATCAATTAGCAAAAAAATATCTGTGTCGAATAATGCTTGGAATGAAATAGCCATTTTAAGTACAAGTAATGCGTGACTGGACTAAATCAAGCAATACTTAAATGGACAAAAGTAAAGAGAAATATTAATGATTAATTCCAGAGTTTTAATTTGCAACCTATTTTATAACAAAAGGAAAATTCAATACAAGAAATCAGTCAAATGATGTATAATAAAGCTAATGGCAAATTGATTTTAGTATCATCTGTGCATGAACTTAAAATACGAATTATTTGCGAAAAAAACCTTTACTTGTATTTCTAAGAACCGAGTGCACCACAAAGTCGTAGCTCATAACAGGAACAATTCAATATGAATAAATCAGGGGATTTCATAGAAAAAGTGTTCATGCCTATTTTATTTCTTTTCCATTTGACGGGAATGGAAACAATGCCGAAACCTAACTTCATAAATGGAAATAAACTATTTAGCTTCTTATGGAACTCTCCAAAACATACATTTAAGGTTATCTTGTTTGTCATTGTAGTGTCTCATTCCATGTGGTTAATTTTCGTTTCAAGAAGACAGAACGATTGGGCTCTGTTTATAATTACTCTCCTTCAAGTGTCTACTTACATATCTTTGGTACGATCTCGAGAGAAAATTCGATTACTATTAAACAAGCTTTCAAAAATCTCCAGAACATTTCTGTCTGTTCGAAAATGGAGGCTTTTAAGAATATCGGTACTCGCATATTATGTCATAATGTTTAGTATGGATTTGCATTCACAAATAGCTTATTTCTCTTCGAGATTCAGAGAATATATACGTTACGATATCCACCATACAACATCTGTTCCTGAAAAATTGAAGGATCATTTTATCTTCATTATAGACATATTTTGGGTGTCAGTAGTAATGGCGCACGTCATGATAGGCACTTTTATTGGATATTATTCTTATGTATGTATTTGTATAAAATCATGCATTGACAAATTTGTTTTAATATCTGAGACTTTAATATCGCAATGCGATTACCAAAGTTTACTTAGTTTCCATGAAGATATATCCCAAGTAATGGCCCTAGCAAACGAATTTTTACCTTATCCTGTATTTATTAATGTGTTATGTAACATGGGTGCACTTTTTGCCTTCAGTTATATTGTCACATTTTACCCTCCAGATGACAGCATGGTGTATTTTATGGAGGGCCATAGGATAATTCATAGCTTAATGTCATTATTTTTGTTGATGATCCCTGCTGCTGGTTGTAATAGAGCCTTAAATCTGTTACAGTTAACCATTAAATCTCTACCCGGATGGTTTCCACAGCATCGCAAAGCGTTGAAAATGCATATTCGTCGAAGGCTCAACAAAACATTTCCACTGACGTTATGGAATATCTATGTCATTGACGAACCTCTTCTTATTAGTGCTTTTGGAACACTTTTAACATACGGGTTTCTTCTTGGAAATATCAAAATTCCTAATAATTAGGAAAAAAAACTGTTTTTGGAAAACAAGGTTTAAATAATTTAATATTTACTGAAAAAAAATACAAACCTTCCTAATTTGAAAATAAAGTGCTTAGAGTTTTGCTCTGTGTGTAAAAAAAAAAAAAAAAAAAATTCTTTCAATAAATTTCTTTTAATAATCAAAAACAGGAAGTATCAAATAGATCTGCATTTTAGCCTTTTTACAGCGTGATAGAGTCCACTTTGCTCTTGAATAGCGCATCACAAGGTGCACAGACGAGCTCATCTCACAAGAATTCAACCAAAATGGTTGCAAACGAGACCTACACATGCAGCAATTTTTTTTTACCAATAAGAGCTGACTCATTCGTCAATATTATCCTTCGTTGTTCGAGTTAATAGTGATATCTACTTAAATTTTCTCAGCAAATTTATTTATCTTTTTAAAATTTTTTTATTTATATGATTTTGTATCCTTTTAAGATATAAGAGATAAATAAAATAATATTTAGTAATGGGTTTAGATAAAATATTCAGAAAACATTTCAAAAGTTTTTTTGATACTTTAAAACAATTGATTTTGACCATAAAGTATTAATTTCTTTTTATTAGGCTTCATATTATTTTATGAACAGTTTCCTGTAAGAGCGGTTTTTCCTAACTAGAACTCTGTGTTTCAACTCTGAATTTGAAATCAATCTGTTTTTTTAATTTTATTTGTACTAGTCCTTATTGTTATTTTTTATCTACTTCATTAAATTTTTAACTATATAACTTGTAAAACGTTTTTTTTTTTTTTCATTTTTAAGTGCAACTTTAAAATGCTATGTAGTACAACATTTTGCTCTATTTTCAATATTTCTGGCATTTGCTTTTCACAGAGAAATGCCAGTCTTATAAATTTTGGTTTATTCTTCTTACAAAATCAATAACATATCCATTATGCAAAAAATAATTTTTTTCTAATCCCTTAAACATTAAATGAAATATAAATACTTACAGAGTGTTTAATTGCTTTGATTGCATTTTATATAATGTATTAGTTTATTTCTCAATCAATCCGGTCCTTTAAGAGACTGTTTCTTTTGGTCGCGAAGTCAGTTGCCAGTTTTTAAACAGCTAAAGACTGTTCGAAAACGTTCTTCAGATGCACTGATTATCTTATTATTACGAATTTGGGCCGACCTTGAAATAGTGCGGAGAAGTGGCGGCAGCGAAACTGCTTAGATCATGGTTGTCTAAAGTGCGGCCCAAACGCAAATTATGAAAATAATTAAATTTACACATTCAGTTGAAAAGTCTTTAAGAGGCAATTGTACTAATTTTAAATTTTATTTGTTAGCCATGGACGAAAGCACTGACGCTTCTGATACGGTACAATTGGCAATTTTTTTGAGAGGAATCTACGAACATTATCATATAACGGTAGAAATGGTTGCTTTAGTATCGTTAAAAGACACAACCAAGTCAGTAGAATTATTCGAAGCATTAAAAAAACGATGAAAAGGTTTTCCTTATCTTTGAAACATTTATCAGCTATCAAAACCGATGGAGCCCCTACCATGGTTGGTAAAAATGAGGGACTCGTTAAAATGGTTAATAATGAAGCCATCGCTAACGGCAATACGATCTTGATGGTATATAAATGTTATATACCTCAGGGAAATTTATGTGGAAAAATTTTAAATTAGAAGGTGTATTAAGAATTGTTATAAAAACCATTAGCTCTATAGGAGCAAAAAGACTTAATCATAGACAATTTGAAAAGTTTTTTAAGGTAATGGGCTCTGAATTTGCAGACGTTATTTATTATACAGAAGTAAGATAGTTAAGTAAGGGGAAAATGCTCAAAAGATTTTGATTGGAGAACTGAAATAAAAATATTCATGGAAACAAAAGGGAAGCCTGTGAAGGAATTTGAGGACGTAGATTGGGTTTAGATTTAGCTTTTTTAGTAGACTTAACAGAACATTTGAATGAATTAAATTTGAGACTTCAAAGAAAAAATCAATTTATTAATAATATGTTCCAAACAATAACAACGTTCGAAAGAAAATTGAAATTTTGGCACAATCAAATAAAAGTAAATGGTTTGACACATTTCAGTACTTTGGCTGCATATAAACCTGTGAGTTCCACAAAATATGCAAAATATGCTGCATTAATTTTTTATTTAATTCAAGAGTTCGAAAGTAGATTTCAAAAATTTCGAAAAAATGAAGAGTACTTCAAAACATTTTCTACCTTATTTTCTCTAGAAATAAATAAGTTACCTTCAAATCTTCAAATGGAATGCAATGAACTGTAAAGTGACATCAACTGAAAGAAAATTTTGGGAATGTTTCTTTACTGGAGTTTTATAAAGATTACCTACCCCACGATAAATATCCTAATTTTCACAATCATGCTTTATTAATGTCTTCAGCTTTAGGCAGTACCTATATTTCTGAACAATTATCTTCAGTAATGAAGCATACAAAAAACAAAAATAGGAGACAGATCATTGACAAACATCTTGAAAATGCAATAAGAATAGCAATCTCGTCTATTGAACCCGATATCGATTTGCCTGTTCAACAAAAGCAAATTAATCCATCTCATTAATTCGAATTTTTTCCATCTTTATGAAATCCAAACTAAATGAAACAAAATTTTTACATATTTAAATTAAATATGTACCTATACATATCTAATTCAAATTAAAAAAAAATATATAATAAAAAGATGCTGATTTATTTAATAAAACTACCTAGAGTTAATTTTTATTTTAATTTGGTGACAAAATATTGTATGTGAGGCAAAACCAATTTTTTTTGCAATGTGGACATCAAACGGTCATAGCTTAGATACCCATGGCTGAGATGATTAGTCCTATTCCTAGTTTGTACTCATTTTCAGTGAACCATACTGCTTTTATAACCCGTATATTTCAAAGATACTCCTTTGTATGCATTTGCACTCCTAAAATATAAAAACTATAATAGTTATTGTATGTATGAAGGTTTTTATGACGTCAGGCAATTACGTGGCAGTGTGTAAGCTTTGCTTTGAAGCAGAATGCTTCAAACTAGGATTATACCCTTACAGGAATTCTCTTTGGAGCAAACCAATTTGTTTCGGATTAATCGTAGTCAGTTTCTTCGAAAGGAAGGTTATTTACTTATTAAATACTCTAAATCAGAGATATTTAACCTTTCACATTTTGGGGAACCCTTTGAGCTTACCGTTTTTTTGAAGGAACCTCTTGATCAAAGAGCGGGAAAAAAAGCATATCAAAGCATTGTCCTACTCAATTTTATACAATCATTATAGCATCTTTAGCTTTATTTTATCACAATACAAACATTGTGATAAGATAATGAACGGGAAGGTAAATAATTGTGTTTTTTGGTTTTCGAAATTATATTTTGTGAATAATAAACAAAAACAACAATATTTAAAATTATAACGTATTAATGAGATGAAATTTTTTTCTTAATGACTTAGCTGTGATTGTTTTTCATTTTAATATACTTTTACGTCAAGAGTATTAGTTGAAATCTCAACCTAATGTCCTCTTTAGCATCCAATCTGTTTCTGTGTATTTTGTTTTTGTCGCATCATACATAGAAAGATTTTTCGCATATATAGGTTAAAACAAATGACATCAGATGTTTCACATCTCTTTTGGTAATTTCAGGATATTCTTTCTAATCTCAATCCAAAAATGCATAATATCAACTCGACTAAATTTTAGTTTCTACTGAGCGTTGGTAGATATATCTATTTGAGATAAATCGACTGAGCCAAGGAACGGAGACTAATATGTGACCTAAAGTATCACGATTAATGCATTTGAGGCACATTATTTTTACGAAATTTCAGTTTTTATTTTATTCATAAAATATTTATTTATATTTATTTTTACAAGCAAACTACCTTTAAGTATTCGATCATTTATAAAAATTAAAAAAAATTACTAAAATTTAATCGCTTTGATTTAGCAAAATAGTGACCACTTGCAGAACCCCCGTCAAAGTTCCAGGGAACCCAGGTTGAAGGCCTCTGCTCTAAATTAAGTAAAATATAAGTGGTGTTAAGGACGAGTACTTTCGATGAAATATTAATTATTACTTTAAAATGAAATGTTGATTAGGTTTGTTTTTCTTATACTTTTAATTTTTCGCCACTACTCTTTGAAAATTACTTCTTATGTAGCTGTAATCTTTGTTTAAGCAAAAATTATTAGTGCAAGTATAAAA
Organism: Nephila pilipes; assembly: GCA_019974015.1. NCBI lineage: Eukaryota > Metazoa > Arthropoda > Arachnida > Araneae > Nephilidae > Nephila > Nephila pilipes. Next base: position 6,683 of record BMAW01099871.1, on the reverse strand, counting down.
TAAAGCTATTAGAATGTAATTTGAGGAGTTAAAAGGGAAGTAGATAATATACAGTTTAATGAAGAAAGTTCAGTTTTTTTTCAAAGCAACTCTAATCACTATTTCCAATGAGATTCCATTTGTGCTCCTACCGTAAAAATATAGTTGGTCACATTCACAATGAAATAAAATGTTGCATTTTAATTTGATGTTGATCTGGTATTTCTTATGTGCACTCTGGCAGGAGTTTGTTACTGAAATACCATTTTAGCGAATGCTAGATAATTTTACAGATAAATATGCTGCAAGATGGATAAATGGAATTTTACGTTTCAACTCTCAACAATATTTTCCTAGTAAATATAACAATTAAATGTTAAAATTGTGAGTATTTATTTAGGTATTATAACTAAATATTCTACAAATTGAAATTTATAATAGTTAGCATTTGCTAAAATTTTTAAGAAGGCAAGCATTAATATTTATTTCCCTAACTAAGCAGCAAATAATTATTTAAAGATAATCCTTTAAGAGCCTCTGAGTTATTTTCAGCATCACTATAAAAGGTGATATTCTTAGAAGCAACTGCCACTTTTAGTGACTATTTGATCGTAATATTGCGTATAATAAGAGAATAAAATTGCTGATTAGCTTAACCGATAAAGGGTTAATATAAAAAAAAACATTAGAGAAATGTTTATCGGCTGCAATTTAATACAGTGCTATTACGCATAACTTTTAAGTATTCATATAGAACGTTATCAAATATGTAAGTTTGTAAATTAACTTGGGCAAATAAAAACATTTAGAAATTCGTTTAGTAATCGCCAAAAAGGAGACTCATATCCTTTAATGTAATATCGTAAGCAGCTGGTTCAATTTTCAATTCCTACTATTAGTTCACGCTCCCTATATATATTTATATATCTATCTCAAATTTTCAATCGTTAATAAAATACTTTTTAATCATCCACTCGAGTTCAAATACATTTTTTTGAAACTTGTAGTAGATGACACTTGATGTTAATACAGTTTTTTTCAAATATTATTTCATTAATTAAATTTAATTGGTGAAAATGCAGTTTAGCCCAGCCACTTGAGCGACTTCCTTGGCGATTTTTTTTGGCTGAACGTTAAGTCCACGAACTGGACGAGAGTAGCAAAATACAGCCAAATAATTTCTGTGGCAAAGGGTGGTTGGGCAGAACTGCATTGCAATTATTTAATTTACCGGTTGAATTTAGAAACCAGAAAATGCTTCTACTATGTCATTTGTCTTGCAATGGCAAAGTTGGTAGAGCCTCAGATTAGAATATTCATGCCTACGGATCGAATCTTAGTCGATCTCGAGTTGCTTGTTCGAACTTTGATGTCACTAAAAATCCGACTGGTTGATGCACTTAAATCTTGTCAATGTTCGAAGTTATCCCTTAGCGTGGTGTGGAAGATTGGAAAGAAATACTAGCTCACGTATTGCCCGCGGCATTTGACCAATATTCAAAATTTAGATGACCGTCTTTTGTCGCTCTCGTGTTAAGGCAACATTTACAGACATTCAAAATCACAATTACTTGCTTTCAGAAGAGACACGACATTTTCGTTCTATTATATTATCTGAGAGAGGCCCCGAAAATGATTATTCCGGACCGCGGATTTGATACCCTAGGATTACGGAGACGTCATTGGTATGGATCTTCAAGCAGATACTGTTGGAAACTGAGTTGTACACGCTGCGATGTAATGCCTGGCATTATATATTCCTTACTCACTCTTAAGACACTGTGGATATAGGAATGTTAATTTTCCATTTTCCTAAGAATATCTTTCAAAGTCTGTTTACTTTCGTGTGGAGAATATAACTCTAGTAATATATATATATATATATATATATATATATATATATATATATATATATATATATATATAGAATATATATATATATATATATATATGTATATATATATGTATACCATGTATACCGAATATGTATAGAATAAAATAAAAAAGTCCAATAAAGGTTGTTGAGTGTACCTCATTTATTCAATTCAGTCCCACGAAGTTCAAAAATGGCCATGGCTACTAACAAATAATTTTGAAATTTATAGCTGTAAAGCGTTTCAATTTTCTTAACAAAGAGGAATTTTAAATTATTAATCTTATTGTTAAAAAATAATCAATTGTAATATTTTCAAGAACGTATTTGTTAGTTATAAGTTTAAATTAAGTTAGAATATATATATATATATATATATATATATATATATATATATGTAAACATATGTACGTATGTAAATATATGTACGTATGTAAATATATATATGTATGTATATATATGTAAACATATGCATGTATGTAAATATATATATGCATGTATATATATGTAAACATATGTACGTATGTAAATATATATATGTATATATATGTAAACATATGCATGTATGTAAATATATATATGTATGTATATATATGTAAACATATGTATGTATGTAAATATATATATATGTAAACATAAGTATGTATATATATATATATATATATATATATATATATATATATATATATATATTAGTGAAATTCTTGGTTTTTGCGATTGCAATAAAATCAGACTTATCGTATGAAAATACCTCACTTATTTTAGTAGACAAAACTTGATATATTTTAAGATACATCAAGGGAATTATTTTCATTATAAAGGAGTTAGCATATGGCTTTTTTTGTGCTTGCTTTTGTGCTACAAAAGAAAAATTAATAAATAAATGAATTGAAAAGCATCAATAGTGTCGAATAATACCAGGAATGGAATGACCAATTTATGTACAAGCATTGTGAGTTGTCACAAACAGAACGACTCGAGTGAAATGAAATAGTATAATCAATTCTTAATTCAAAATGTGCTCCCCACTTCATGATAGAAAGAAAAATCAATAGAAGAAAAATAGTCAATTAAGTTATAAAAAAAAGCTAAGCATAAATTGATTTTAGCATCATGTGTGGGTTAGTAAAACACAAAACTATTATCGAAAGCAGCCGTTAACTTGTTTTTTTTTGAGAACAATGTCTAATAAGAAAAAAGAACTCATTGAAGGGACATTTCAATATGAATAAATCAGCGGATTCGTTAGAAAAAGTGTTCATGCCCATTTTATTTCTTTTCCACGTGATAGGAATGGAAACAATAGCATACCCTCACTCTATCAATGTAAATAAATTATTTAGATTCATGTGGAATTCTCCAAAATACACATTTAAGGTTATTTTATTTCTTATTATAGTGACTGAATTCATATGGTTAATTTTCGTTTCAAGGAGACATAGCGATTGGGCCCTGTTTATTATAATTCTCCTTCAAGTGTCTGCTTATATTTCTCTAGTACAATCTGGAAAGAAAATCCGATTATATTGAATAAGCTGTCCAAAATCTCCAAAATATTTCTGTCATTTCGAAGATGGAGGATTTTTAGAATATCAGTGCTCACTTACTCTTTGATTATATTTATTATGTGTATAATTAACCATATAGGTTATTTTTGTTCAAAAGCCAGAAAATATGAACATTATGAATTTCATAGCTCAGTATCTGTTCCAGAAGAATTGAAAGAGCATTTCACTTTCATCATAGATATATTTTGGGTGTCAGTTATTGTAATGACGTATGACAGTGTCTTCTGTTTTGCTGGTTATTACTGGTATGCATGTATTTGTATAAAATCATGTTTAGCCAAATTTATATTCAGATTCGAAACCTTAATATCGCAAGGCGATTATAAAAGTATACTTAGTGTCCATGAAGATATATCTCGAGTAATGGTCCTAGCAAACGAATTTTTATCAGTTCCTGCTTTTAATATTCTGTTATGTATCATGAGTGCACTTTTTGCCTTCGGTTACACTGTCGCTTTTAACCCTTCAGATGATATAGAGACTTATTTTACTCTCATATCAGGGATACTTCAGAACATAATGGCTTTACTTTTGTTGATGATCCCTGCTGCCGGTTGCAATAGAGTTACAAATCTGGCACAGGAAACCATCAATTCTTTACCTGGATGGTTACCACAGCACCGCAAGGCGTTGAAAATGCATATTCATCAAAGGAACAGCAAAACATTTCCAATGACTTTATGGAATATCTATGTCATTGACGAATCTCTGCTTATTAGTGCTTTTGGCACACTGTTAACATACGGGTTTCTAGTTGGAAATATCAGGAATGTCAATGATTAAGGAAGAAAACTGTTTCATAACACAAAGGGTTGAATAAGTTAATACTTAATGAATAGAAATATAAATCATCCTTAAATTAGCATGAATTTCATAGATCTATGCCGTTAAAGGAAGAAATACAAAATTAGAAAAATGGAAACACAAATACACCAAAATCAAAATAGATAATTCTAAGCTTAACAATATAATTTATAAATATTGAACCACACTTAAAAATATTTGTTTATCTAATAATGTCACATAATTTATCCTCAAAAAAATAGCTTTGTATACCTAATTTTAATATGGATAAGTATAACCATGTTGATAAGCACCATAACTATATACATATTTTATTATTTATTATTTTTTTCTTTTGTACTTTGGATATTTCTAATTCAACCTACAAAATTGAAATGGGAAAGGTTGGTAACATCAAACTAATTTATAACAGTTTATTTAGTCCCCAGCCTAAAATTCCTGTATGAATTGCTGGTTCACATTTTTTTACATTTTGATTCAACATTTACTTTTCTCTTTTTAAATATTTTCTTTATTAATTTTTCACAGGTTTTCACAACTTACGATCTGAGACTTCATTTTGCGTATGCGTATGCTGAACCTCATGTATCACTTCACGTATTTATTATTTTCAGTCTGTATATAACTGCAACGTTATTTTTAGAAACGACAATTGTTTTCTTTTAGTTTATGTGTGATTTGTATGCCACGTGTAATGTCAATTAACATGCAATAAAGATTAAAAAGCTATTCGCTTGCGGAGTAAGACATTTTGATAACCGACAGTTTGATTACAGACCGCCAGTTTTCCAGAAAACACTCTACAGATCAGATAAGTAACATTTTAGTTGAATTTCTAAGAATTTATGGAGTTGTTATGATCTGAATAAATATGCGTGAAGTTTTTAGTATAAGTTAAATTATTTTTTATTATCAAAGTTTTAGCAAATTAAAATGATAATTGTCACATGATCGCTCACATTATTTTAAAACATTTTTTTTAACACAAAAGTTTATACTGAAAATAATTTATCCAAATATATATTTATATAGGCCTTTAGAATCAGAATCACTCATGCAATTGTTATTTAAAAGGAAACTTAAATCAGGGTTTGGTAATACATTGAAAGAATAATTCATTCAATATATACTGATAGTACAATAGATTAATATGAAATAGGGGAAACAAAAATGATACTATAAATAATTGATATCAATAATACGGTCAAATCTGGGCAGTGGTCATGTTCATTTCTTATTTTCTACAATATGAAATCGAGTAAGGAGTTCAAGTTCTAAGGAGGACACGTCTTATAGAATAATAGGAATTATTTAATTCAGTAGTTTTCAAAGTGTGTGTCGCGGTCCCTAACGAAACAGTAGCGGTTTCACAGGATCGACACATAAATTCTTATTCTTATTTCTCTTTAATGATTAGATGCCCCGGATGTCTGTAGTCACGGTTGCGAATTTGTGGTCGAGTTATTTTCGTGAAGCCTTGGGTTCGAGTCCTCATGCCACTAAAGACCTATCGTGTGGTGGGATCAAAACACGTTAAATCTGTTGAGGTTCCAAGTCATTACTTTGGGAAGTATAGAAATTTGGAGAGGAAGGAACTGTTTGTGCTTTTTTCGTATCTTAAACAAAGTTTAAAATAACTAAATGAGTCACCAAAAGTCCTCGAGTTCTTTCTAAGGGCGACTTTAGTAAGTAATCAATCAATATTTATGATTCCTGTTTTTGCAGAGAGTAGAGAGTCTTTGGAAAAATTTAATTCAAAACATTATGTCGAAAAAAATTAGAACCACTGACATAATGTTAAATGGAACGTATTCTTCATGTTGTAAGGAATGTCATATGTAAATTAGGAGAAAGAGATATCTTCTTTATTGCCATCTTCATCAATTGGCCTGGGTTCAAATCTATGGGGTCCTTACGGGATAGATTTCGAATGCCTGCAGATTCACATTTTATGGTACCAGTCATATAGAAACCACTGTTGAAAATGATTTTGATGTAGTTGGAACTAGATATCAATTGCTGAATACTCAGAAAACACATATAATTATAGGTTGGAATGGGATTTAGACCAGACGTTTGGCGATAGAATTTTTTGTTGCAGATAAATTGCCATATATGATAGCCCTCGCCTTTCTTTTCTTTTAGATGACTGTTATATATGACAATCCTAACCTTTTTTTTAAAGTTCTTTACCAATATTTATATGCTCTCCATTTGTACGAATTTTTATCCACTAAAGTTGCTATTATTTGTAGATGACCACTTTTGAAAATTTATTGTAAAATTTTTTGTGTATTTGTTTGATACCTCCTTTTACCAGTAATAGAACTGAATTAAAAAAAATTGCCTTAAGAAATTTCTCCTATTTTTTTTTCGCACTGAAATAAAACAAATTAAGTATTCATCGTTTGTAACTCTCTCTCTCTCTCTCTCTCTCTCTCTCTCACACACACACACAC
>BMAW01099855.1:0-10350 GCA_019974015.1 Nephila pilipes | reverse complement strand
TACTGAAAAGAAAAGTGAGTTTTGTGTTAGAAAATATTTTCAATTCGGGCAAGTCGTCTTCCAACATTCGGGAAGAGATTATTTCAATTGTGACAGATACAGTTTTTTTTTTTTTTTTTTTTTTTTTTTGGCATTAATCTTTTGAGAATTAAAACCGAAATAGCTTGAAAATGATTGATTGTACTATTTAATGCATACGGTTTAATTTTAAAAAAAATTAAAAGAGTATTTTCCTAATGCCTTAAAGTTTAACGGAAGACGCATTATTAATTGTTTACTTAAAATTGTAGATATTTTGATGTAATCCTTCGTTTCTTAAATGGTTTTTCTTTCTTTCTTTTTCACTCTTTATATATACTAAACTCAAAACAGGATTTTTTGAATTTTACTATCTTTTTAATATTCTCTTTTAATTTATTAAAAGAATTATTTTTAACGTTTTCTTGTTGCGCTTCATATTCATTACTGTGTATTTAAGGTATTAAATTATTATTTGTTCTGTTCGTTATGCTCGCTTCCATTTTATGTTCGTTAGTATATTAGGTTTTACCTGTTTTTTTTATGTAGTAAATGCTTGGGGGTAGAGTTGGGTCTTTATTCTGAAATAACTTGCTAAGTTGAATTAATTCTCGCTCCATTAGTTCCCGTGTTTCTTCTCAATGCAACGTTAATAATGAATCACGATCGCTTTGGGAAATAAGGCATTCAGTTGTACTGAATTTTAACCTTTTTTCATCCATCGTTTTAATTCAAATCGCCTTTCTTTACAATTATATCGCGCGGTACATTTAATTTATATTGCACAAATTATATTTAAAATATTTTTCGCCAAAATCATTTAAGTAATCAGTTACATAACTTCTCGTATTTTTTTAAAAAATTACTTTCCCGATTTCCGTAATTTATTAGAAAAAGATTTGTCATATTCTTGCCGCGATTGCGCTTATCTTTCACAGAACGCGTCAATTTTTTATTGCAATCTTGTTCTGTTTTAAATTGTTACGCCTCAATATTGGCAAGGTAGTATGTAAAGGATGAAATTTTACTTCCGTTATATTTTTTTCAGACAGAAAAAAAAGATTAAATTTTGTAATTTTCTAGTATATAATTTCCTTTTTCTGCATTCCTTAACCCTTTCGGGACGAGAGTATCGTATACGCATCACTCGCGATAGTCCTTCACGACCGAGCGTACCAAATACGCATCTCTGGTAAAAGATCTCAGGTACCGAACGATGCGTATTCGCATTCTAAGGTGGAAAATTTCTAGAAAATCTCCAATCGGCGCCCAGTGTCCTTTACTTTAAAACTAAACAATCTAAAGATTCTCACTTTCAATTAGTTCACACTCTGTCTTACTTTGGTAATTTGTACATCAACTCTTAAGGGATATGAGGAGAAGCAAAATGTAAACTAACTGAGCTTGGCTCTTTAAATTGCTACCTGATATACGCACTAAGAAATAATTGCGGGATCGTAACGAAACTTGGTATGAAGGTACATGTCGAGGAGATATGCAAATGATTAGAAATGCAGCGTGATTACGCATTACGTATAGCCGGTAGAGGGCGTTTAACGTCGGTCTCCGTGGAGTATAAAACAGGTAACCAAAGCTTGTTTGAGTGTGCTGAATCGTTTACAAATGAAGAGCTGAGGTAGACATGCCATTACACCGTTTTGAAGACAATATGAGCAGCGGTCGCCGTTTCAGAGGGGGAGAATAATCGGCATGAGGGAAGCTGGGGGGTCAGCAAGGCGAGTAGTTCATCAATTAGGCCGCTTTGATTGTGTTGTGAGGAGGTGTTGGGACCAGTGGATCCGAGAGAGAGAGAAGTCATTTACATGAAGAAAAGGCTCAGGACGCCCTCGACAGACCAGTCGTTGAGAAGACCTCCACATCGTAAGAGATGCACGCGTACAGCCAACTGCTTCATCGTCCGCCATCCAGACACAGGTAGCAACTTCACTAGGGGCCCTGTGTCTTCTCGAACCATACGAAGGCGCCTGGCTGAAGGACATTTGGGATCGCTGCGCCCATTACGTGTGCTGCCCTCGACGCCCACCCATCGACGTCTCCGTTTGCAATGGTGCCGCGCACGAGGAAACTGGACTGCAGCGGAATGGAACCAGGTCGTCTTTAGCGATAAATCCAGTTTCAATATCAACAGTGATGACAATCGTGTTCGTGTGTGGAGACCTCGAGGTGAATGCCTCAATCCTGCCTTTGCTTTACAGCGACACACCGCTCCCACAGCTGGTGTGATGGTATGGGTTGCCATTGCCTACAATACACGGTCACCCCTAGTATTGATCCGTGGCACCATGACAGCCCAGCGGTATGTCCATGAAATCCTGCAACCACATGTGTTGCCACGCATGCAACGTCTCCTAGGAGCCATTTTTCAACAAGACAATGCTCGGCCTCACACGGCAAGGATGTCACAAGACTGTCTCCGTACTGTTAATACCCTTCCTTGGCCTGCCCGATCCCCAGATTTGTCTCCAATCGAGCATACCTGAGATCATTTGGGACGGCGAGTTGGGCATTCCACGAGTTTGAACGAACTGGAGGCAAGGTTTCAGCAAATATGGAACGAAATGACTCAAGACATTATACAGAACTTGTATGCCTCAGTGCCCGATTGTATTGCATCGTGCATTCGCGCTACAGGGAGTTCAACAGAGTATTAAATCCTCCGTTCTTTCGCCTTCTTCTCTGAAATAAATTATTCTTTTTCTTTGATTTTATAATCATTTACTTATATCAAAGTAGTCATTACGTATGTAAAATTTCGTTTCATTTTGACGACTCCTTCTTGGTGCGGAAAATTGTTTTTGTCCATGAGTGTATATATAATTATATTATTTTAAAGTTTTATTATCAGTATTGTTGCTCTTTGTGTTGCTTTTGAATATATTTGGTTTAATTCCCTTTTTATTCCAGAAAGCCTTGACTCATGTTTATAATTGAGAGAAGGTGTTGTTTATGAGATTTGACTCACATGGTCGATGATCCAATTAATTATTAGAATGTGATTAATTTTCTAAAAGGTTTGAAAGGAGTCTTTCCAGTGAATTTGCTGCGGACATTTGTGAGAGACGGACAAAACATGACTTTGCGTTTCTCCACTCTTCTAAAATTAATATGATCACTCTTCACTTCAATTTTTGTTACCTCTTGTAAAAAAATTTCTCTATTTTATTAATTTTAAAATTTATTGATGTATTTGTTCGTAAAACTTCGGAATAATTTTAATAGCGCTTCTGAAAATTATTTCTTAAAGCAAACACTTCTTTCTGCACGTTTTTTAGTAAAACTGAAAGAGAAATATTATTAAAAGGACTAATTTGAAAATATATAACAGCTTAAGTAATAAACTAAAATTTCAGAAAAAATTATAACATTAGGAAGAAAACTTTTTTTGTGTGAATTTTTTTCTAACGTTAGGCTTAGGTACGCAAAACCGCCGACGACAGTTCTGTCCGATTCCCCTCCGTCCCCGGGGATCGTCCTACGTGAAGGCGTCCCGTCCCAAAAGGGTTAAAATTTTCAATGGCTTAATGTGGCAATTACATTCATACCGGTTTGTTGCGTAGGTTAGTTGCATAACGTGTCACAGCAGGATTCCTCCATTTCCATTTCCATTTGCTCTCCTTAATTTTACATCAACCGTGTAAATAAAATGTAGTCCAAGCACTATTCCATATCCAACACTTTTATTTTACGTTATTTATTCTTTCATATCTCTACTCGTACAATTAATAACAACTTAAATATTCCTGAGACGCAATAAATAATTTTCTGGCCTCCTCGTCCATGTAAAGGATGGCATAAAATTTCTTAAACCTTATTATGGTACATTCGGCATTTGTATCGAGTCAAAAAATTATGAGAAAACCAAGAGAGAGGCGGGAATTATTATCTCTGAGTGCAGGAGGGATTGTTTTTCTTAAAAAGATGTCACCTGAATCGATAGTAGTAAACCGACGATGTTGGGCTAAATTTAATTATCGGAAGTTAATGCTCGGATCACTTTCTCGCAAAGATGGATAAATTATTGTGTACAATGAGGCTTAAAAGAAACGTATTATTTCAACAGCGCTTTTTATAGACGATGTGAGTGGCATTAGCTATTTTGCGGCTCTGTTAGATGAAATGGCCGTCATAAAGAAGAAAGTAATAGGTGGTTTAACGCATCACTATAGTAATCTAACAAATGAAACCGTTTTTCTCATCAAAGTAATTAAATTTATTTCAAATACTTTATATAAAAAAAGTGAATTACAAATCTTCATAACTATTTTTTTTTTATAATTTAGAACACAATTCAAGACTGCACACGATTAAAAGATTGATACTTCGAGACCAACTTCTCCAGAGATATGTGGATTGTTACTCACGGTTACTATAATAGAAAGGTTAAATTGATTCTTTAGAAAATTAAGAATTTATTACCAGCAACATTTAAAAGAAAAAAAAGATTAACGAAATACACCTCACCAGATGAACAGCTAAAAGGAAGAAGAGGGAATTAGGGTCAGAAGTTGAGGTGTTGAATGATTGATTGGTTTTATGGAACATGGAGTAACAAAGACTAGCATATTATTCCCTTAAAAATATCCTTTTAATTCAATAGATATCAAAATGTTTCATATTCTGCAAGAATATTCTAAATATTTGTTAATTACATTGCGTTTGTAACTATTCACAAATATAATTGTTGCAGAAGGATTTCAATTCGCTTCTTTAGAAAAGTTTGCTCGTATTTTACCAGTTCACTTGTCCAACTTTGGGCGCATATTCTAGACGGTAGAGTGCAGAAATGCACGACCCCCCCCCCCACTCCTCCTCGGATCTGAACGATGGCGGTGGAATGTAAAAATAAATCACTTCAAATGCGCCAAATACAACTTTAATTCCACGAAAAAAGTTATTTTCGAGAAATAAATTATATTTAAAAACTCTAAATCACCCCTAAATAAAAATATTACCCCTTGCCTAATTTCTCTTCAAAATATATAAAACATCTCCATTTCAAATAAATAAAGAATAAAAATATTTATCGTTTCTAAGGTTTTGTTAGAATATCTATTTCTAGTCTTTTGTGCAATCAATTAACTTCATTTGATTACCAAGAGGAATATATTATTTTTTTCTAGTTATTATAAGAAATTTTCAAGAAATTCTTCATTTTTACAAAAGAACATTTCTGTCATAATTATTTCGTTACGAGTTCATTTTAGACAATTTGAAGATCGTGTACTTCGTAGACATAAGGGCAGTTAAAAACCGTATGATACACTAAAAATAGAGCTTTTTGTAGAAATTTAAAATGTTTGATTGTTAGGATTTCTTATAAACGCGAGCACATTAGAAGTGAGGAAAAAAAACCTTTTATACAAGAAGTGATATAGAAATGTGATATATTTTAGAACTTTATTTTATCGCATAAAATAAGAGAATTGAATCTTTATTCCAAATAATTTTAATTTTATCCGTTTTACAACCAAATAATACAAATAAATGTGTTCTTTCGGCATGTGCAGAAAAAATAAATTATTTATATCGCTTGTAATAAAATGGTTTTATGTTATAATGCATTTGATGTTTTACCTGATTCTTATCACTTCAGCATTTTAAAAGTCCATTTTCCTAATTTAAGTATTTTTTTTTTATATATTTAAATATATTCTGTACAAAAATTTAAAAAAAGAATAACTTTTCTAACACACATCTAGTACTATTTTTTTTAATTTGTTAATAAAAGCAAAACTGAAATTTAAATAAGCAAAGGATATTATCACATGCAAATTATTTTAACTGTTTCTCTATAAATATAAATATTAGCGCATATAGTTTTTATTTTTATAAATGGTACATTCTTTCGCTTTTCTGCTGTTTCACAAAAGAAATTACAAAGAAAAATGGAGCCGTTAACAGATTGTGTGGAGAAACATTTTTATAATTGTTGTTGATTTGATACAAAGGTAAAACTAGAGGAACAAAATGGATACCTAATATTTTACGGATTCCTTAATTGGGCTTCATTTTTTTCCATGTCTCAGTTGATCTTTTGTTTTTACGAAAATTACATTTCTTTTGGTCACTTCATAAACTGCTCCAGATTCTATTTGGATAAACTCTAACTATTTTATGTAAAACAGAAGTTTAAATGTTGTAGCAATAGTTCTCTCGTCATGAAGTCAACATTTTGTGACGTATTGCATAAAAATACCCATTTCATTCTTTAAAATTAAACTTATAAAGCTTAAGCTTAATTTTAAAGAACGCTTTGTTATATGAATGATTAAGCAATTTCTTAAGAAATGCTGGAAATGAAACCCTTGACCATAACTCCTGGTTGAGGACCTGTGTTGTGTACAATAGTGAAAGCAGGATCGGCACGCAGTCCTGGGCGTCTCCAGACACGTCTTCAATGATCCTCAGGACCCAGATGGAAGCGGAATTCGTCTCTAAACATTATACGTCCCCAACCTGATCGAGTCAAGCACCACTGTAATCTGGCTCGACAGTGTGCAGGCGTGAGTGGCAGGTGGCGTAGCGGTAGGCTCGAGCATGGATTTCGCTCTCTCAGCCGTCTGTGAATGGTCATGGTGGACACTCGAGTGCGGGTTGCACATCTGATGGTTGATAACGATGAATCAGGTGCTGTGACAGCTGGTCTGACAATCATTTGTGGCACGTGTAATTTCAAAACTGTTTTTCCATGTTCAGTTACAAGTTCTTGTCATCATTGGCATAAAATAATAGTTTTAAAGTTTGCATATTATATTCATGAATTGTGTGAATGGGAAATATTAGAAAACTCGATATATATATATATATATTTTAATTCCAAAATTCGTTCTTTTCTCACAATCCTTCTTACTCTGTGAAATTAACCGTTGTAGGCTATTGGTCATGGTCATGGACTCGACGGCGGAAGTATTTTCGTTGAGTCGAGAGTTCGAGCTCTGATACCATTAAAGACCGACGGTGTATCGATGCAAATGCACGTTAAATCTGGTCGAGGTCACAAGTCCTCCTTTTGGCATGATGTGAAAGTTTGGAGTTGCCGGTTTTTATGTCATCTTCGTCAACTGCCCAAGGCTCTAAAAGTCGAAATCCGCTGCCAGTAGCTTTTGGGTTGCTTCTCAGTGCGACGTTAATGAAACAATCGAATCACACATCCTCTAGAAGTAAGGGGCGCTCATAGATTATTGAATGTGTTAGAGAAACATGTTTCTGCATTATATTTAAAAAAACATGTATAAACAGTTTTCAATATAATATTTTAATCAGGGACTCTTCATTGGTCAAGAGAGGTATGAATTCTCACTGAAAAGCCTCGGTCTGATATTTATTTTCCAAGTCAAAATCAGGATGGATTTATCAGTTTAATGAATGCTGAATGATATTTATTTTTTAAAAAATATAATTTATGCCTTAAATGTAAATATAAGTCTTGCGTTAATTACTGTTGTTATTATTTGAATACATTAATAAAACAATTTTAAAAAGTTCTCAGGAACCTTCCGAAAAACATAGATATCTTTTAATACTATGAGAACAGTTTCATAGGATTTTAAGATATCACTTGACGCATCCTTTTCCCGAATTCCGTAGCGCTAAAACAAAGTTTAAAAAAAGGTTTTTAACACTTTGACTGATCGTAGTCATAATTTTGTATTCGTGCATGCTTGAAAATATGAGACATTAATTTATTTTATAATATTCATTCAATATACAACAAATTTACCACATTTCTTCGGATATATCACTAATATTTTCATTAATTCTAATACTCTTTTCGCGATTTTAATTTTTATAAACTTTTAAAATAATGCTTGTTCTGCTTAAAATAATACTTATTTTTATGCGTATAAAACTGATACAAAGTTTCAACAAAGAAACAAATTTTTCAAAGTTGAACTGGCTAAATATTCTACATAAAGTTAAATTCAAGTTGAATTCGATGGATCTTTATCAACTAAAGTCTCAGAATAACTACACCATGTTTGAAAGCTCAAAAGAGAATTCGGTTTCTACGAAACTCATCTCGAAGCAGATCGGGTTGTACTAAGAAAAGAAGGTCATTAATTCCCGATAAACGGTGCCGTCCCCGCAATGACGCGTCGTTATGGAAACAAGTGGCAGCCTTTTAAGGGAACAGCCCTCGTCGAGGGAGATGACGACCCTCGTTCAATGTCCGCTTTTTTTTGGTGCCCTGACTCGCGATGAAGGCAACTTGTGTTACAATTAAGAGTGCTGGTATCGAACGATGCCTTCGTTACGGAGGTAATTGACTAAAACGCTTTGCTTGTCTCGAATGCATAGAAGAGTCAATTAAGGTAAAAATACATCGCTGCTGTAGGATAAGGAACGGAAGGATTCATTTATAAGGTGCTCTGGAAATACGCCAGTGCTTATAAATAGGGAAAGATGCCAGGCTGAAAGCATTTACTCTGAATTAATATCAGGCGCGTTAAGAAACTGTGAATACTAACAGTTTTTTCATGTGTAAATTTAAAGAATGTTTTATCATGTTATGTTGATGTTGAAAATTGTATTTTGAAAATGCGTAATTTTCTCAATTTTGATTAATTTAAAAATTAAAAAAAATTCGCTTATCGTTTAGGATTCATTCTAGATGACATAGCAATACGCTATATCTAAATAAGTCAAACGAGGTCATTTTTCTAACGCACAATCAATAAGGAAATATTTAAATTTTAGATTAATGTCGTACGTAATTTGCGTAATATAATATATGTTACGTAACACAGAAATATTTAAACAGAAGTTCAGTTTTATAATAACCTCTGGAAACCCAATGTCCATTCTATTGTACATTTTTATTTTACATGTAGAGAAAGAATTTACAGTTTACATCTGAGATCATGCACTTCATTATATTGCGCAGTCTATTACTGTCATCTGTTTAGAAAAACTTGAAATTATTTGGCAGGATCCTTGTTCCCCCAGCATTTAAAAATGGCGGACAAGAAGAAAGCAACAGTGGAAAGTATATCAGCAGTTTGAATTCAGTTTTATTATACTTTTTCATATTTTTCTTCAATTAAAATAAGGCAATAGACAAATTTAGATACATGAATAAGGAAATTATGTTACATATTTAAACAGTAACACATGATTTTACTATATTAAGACCCAATGTTTATTACAATGGAGAGGCTAAAAATGGCATACTTTTTAATTAACAAATTGGCTTAAAATTTAGAAAAAAAATGTCTGTATAAAGTATTTTGCGTTACTTTTTAGATGATTTATCTTACATTAGGGATAAATTGCTCAAAGAATATGGTCTTTGGGAGATAAAAGTTCTGGCTTTCCTTGCCGCATTAGAACACTGCGAAAAAGGGGTATTCAAAATAGAATACAAAGTACTCACTTTTGAATACTTCATATACTCAAAATGACTCCGAACCCAACATATTCAATTTTAAGACTCGCACGTACTCATATTTAGTAACAGGTACGTACTCAAAATAGAAACTTCAGAAACTCATTTTGAAGATATTTGTGTATCAAATATGAGTTTGGGGTAGAAAAATGAGTATTTTCATTTTTTAATCTGTTACTGTATCGAATGCGAGAATGAAACAACAAAATGAGTATGTACTGTATTTATTTTTGAAGCTATTACTGCATCAAATATCAGTATGAAACAATAAAGCGAGTATGTATTACATTCATTTTCGATATTGTTGTATCGAATATGAATTTTAAACAGAAAAATACATATCAACTTAAATTTTAAGGGACTTAATTAAGCGCTCTTTTAGTTCCTAGTTTCATTTTCTTCATCTTACGTATTATTTAACTTACACTTTATGAAGTTTTTACCACAAAACTTAGAATCAAAATTCTTGCATTTACTGTGTGTAACAAAACGGTTACTTTCAGAAACAAAATTGCAACTGTTATGTGATCATAAACTCTTCTTTGAACTTATACTTTAATTTTCGATCAATTCGAGTGCTTAATAAATCTTTAAAACTAAAGAAAATAGATTCAATTCAAAAATTAAATTTTTTTCAAAACAAATGTGTATGGAATCTGAGCTATTAGTTCCAGAAGCAATTCAGTTCATTAAGAATTATATTTATGTTTTTAGAAGCAATATATAGTTTGTTTCCTATACATGCAGAAAATTCAGTTTTATTTAAAATGCAGTCTTTCAATAATAAGTTACTGCAACTATCTTGGAAACATTATGAGGCATATTAGATTTCCCATAGTGAAAACTTAGTGTACAGCATTTTTTAATGCCTCCCTTTTATTTTTTTTATCTTACATACATTTCCTTTTGATTTAACATCAAAACAA
>BMAW01099850.1:47522-123970 GCA_019974015.1 Nephila pilipes | reverse complement strand
ATTTCATACAAAATTATCAGTTTAAAATATTTAGTTAACTTGGACATTAAAGCCGTTTCTAGACTTTTTTTTTGTATTAGTATCCATATACTTTGTTATTAAACTTTGTCCAACACTCACAATAGAAAATGCACTATTGCAGATTATACAATTAACCAAAGAAAGGTCATTTTAATTGCTGTCTTAATAAGTGGAAACTCATTTTTAAACATTCATTAAAATATTTTTTTACTTCTCTTTGAAAAACCTATATTGCTCTAGGGAAAAAAATAAACACGCACTAGTAATATTTAGCTTAAAATTGTGCCAAATCACTCTCGTTTCAACCCAAAATGATGGATTCCGGGATCCCCGAAATGATGCAATTCTGTTCGGTGAACAGAAAACATATGGTGGGAATACAATTCCCTACTAAATAAGAGGGTCCAAACTTTTTTTATGATAAAAACTGCATTTAGATAGAATTAGTATTTATTAACATAGCATTAGAAGCAACACGAAGGTCATTGGCGACGGACTTCGTAGTTTTGAACCTCGGTCAAGTGACGAGGACGACACCTCAGCTAGCACTCCCTCTTCTAATTTCCACCCTACCCCAACGGAAGGACTTTGGGCCCCAATAGATTTAACGTGCATCAGCCCCGGCTACACAACGGGTCTTTTGCGGCCCAGGATCGAACTCGCGGCCACACGTTTAGATGGGAATGGGTTGGAACTTTTAAGAACTTGCATAAAATTGCCAATATAGTTCATAAATTTTTTAGGAGTACAAAAGGATGCAAAGGAATATTTTGGTAGTACAGATTTTAAAAGGAATATGGTTTGCGAAAATGGAGTTCAAAATTCACATAAAGAGTACGGTTGGTTACCTTAGGTATTGTTATCTCGCAACAATGAATTGGAAGTCCATTCTAAAATCCTTTGTTATTAAAATGGGTTATTTTTACATTTCCCGCTGAAAACTGTAATTAAGAGAGTGGTATTTCCCAAAACTGCAGTGCCCTAAGCTTTTGCACAAGTAGTTCCTACCTAAGGCTGACTCTACCTAATCAAGTGAATATGACGTATTCTGTTCAAGATTATGGCCCTGCAGATTGCATTTTCCATCTATTTTAGACGCAAGTTTTATATCTTCTACACCAATATGATAACAGTGTACAATTTAATTTAAAATTATAAAATTGTTAACATTTGCGATAATGTCACTTATATCTATTTTTAATAATCTGTGAATACATCAAACATTACTTTATTATGTTGACGCTTTATTTAATATTACGTATAATATAACGAACAAATTTCGAACTGAATTTTAAAATGATTATTTCAGAAACTATTGTAGATATGCTCATAATTTTTGTATACCGAAGTTTTAGCATCTCAGCTCTGCTTCCAAGTAAAATTTTTATTTTATATTCATCAAATTTTTCAGCCTACTTTTTGCTAATAACGTGTGATTTTTAACTGATTTGTAAAAAATTTACGGAATATATGAAAATATGCTGGCGATGAAATATATTAAATTTTGAATTTTATATTTTAAATTTTCATAGAATTGTAAGTTTTTGTGATTAATATTTTTTAACTTTGTATGTAACGTACATAAATATTTTTATCGTTATTTGAAAAGCAGATTTTCAGGGTAGCATATGTAAAATTCCTAGTTGTATATTGTAAAGATTACAAAAAATGTCCGGATTTTAATTACATGTACTTCAGTTATCCTTTAACTGAAGATTAATTATAAGAGATTTTACACATGTGGATACTTTTTAATTTGAATCTTCAAATAATTAGTAACCAAAAGTATCTGTGCAAATGTACAGTTGACACTAATGCGTATGAACAAATATAAATGTGTGCCGACGCTTTTAATTACTAATTATTCGAAAAATCAAGTTTGACAAATATTAATTTGAGGGGGAAACCTCATTCTTCTTCTCTTTAAGGAAAGATGTAGTTCATTTATTTAAAATTTGGATGTATTTCGAAACATGACATTACAAAATATCGTGTGTAAGCTGTCCTGAATATCTGGTTTTGAAATTGTGAAAAAAAAACCAGAATTTAAAAAAAAAAAAAAAGTTTGTATTTTTCGGTATTATTTTTATTAATGTATTAGAATTTTTGAAAAGTAATGAAATATAGAAGCTTAAAAATTATTCATTTGTAATAATTGAAAATCTTACAGCGTTTCTGATTTTGACACGTTCGTTTTTTTTTTTTTTTTTTTTTTTAGTTACGACACTTTATTGTAATAATTATTATTTTAAGAACTGAAAGTAGTGATTAAAGAACATATATGAAACAATAGAATGTATTTATTGTTTTCATACATTATCTGCATTTAAACATAAATATTTTATAGATATATATTTAGCGATGTTTTTCGAGATTTATAGATATAATATAAAAACTTAACTCTATCTGATAATTTTAAAGTGAGGGGAAAAAAGGTGAGTTTTTAGCAATCAAAGAAAACATAGAAAAAGTAATTTGTCCAACAATATAAAAAAAAGTAGGTTTAATACTCTATCTAAATTTGTTAAGATTCCAAATGAATATTAATTAAAAAATAGGAATAAAATCTAGTTAATTTTATGATAGAACTTTAAAGCGTTTTTGGATTGGTTTAAATAAAAAATTTTATATCGAAAGCTAGGTCAAAGGACGCATTTCTTTCATAAACCCAATAAAATCTAAACTCAAGTTGACCGACAAACACACTTGAAAGGAAATCTTCCCCTTCCCCTCTTGAACGAATGTCTCAATGGAAAATGTCTTAACCCTAAGGGCAAGAGTGGGGTTCCCTTGTGAGCCATAAAATTTCCTGTCAAAGTTCATTGTGTGTCCGCAACCCTCCCCAATTATCTAACAAGATGTAAAACTTTTGAAAGGGGGGAAAGGAATTGCAGAAAAACCCGGCGCAAACGATCTCGAATACATCCTGTGATGGCGAAAATACACGGCTCTGACGCTTTCGGTGCGCTCACAGCCACACGGGTTTATACGGCGCAAACGCTTTCGGAATATCTCGGACAGTACGGAAAAAAGCGTGTGAAACGCTTAGAGGGTTAAATCATGTCATTACATTTAAAAAGCCATGCCGCAACCCATGCTTTTAACAATTATCCCCTTCCTGATAGCCAAAAGTGAAATCCAAGCCCGTATGACCAAGATCAACACTCCAAATAGCCTATTTATACAGATTTCGCGGTATTGTAATGCCATATAGTAACATTAAAAAATCAAATAAAACGTTCTCATCAAGCGTAACTCTATTGATACGTTGGGCTGCAGCAGACATTCTCAGAGCGTATATAATGTGATACGCTGGGTACAGGAGAGCAAAGATGAACGTATTACATGCGATACGCTGGGAATGAATGGGTTAATAAACTGTACAGTTATAGTACTCTTAGCCGTACATCTGCTTTGCATAATTGGATATCAAATCAAAGATAAAAGAGCAGTAGTCCATACTCGCTAAATGGGCTTCATTGATACCAATGTTTAGGGTAATTCTCTGAAATATTACATCGAATCCTTGGAATGATTACTTGGAGTGCATTTCTAAATATCGATCTTGCCTCTTATACCAAAAACAATTATAAGAGAATATTTACGCCACATTAGTTTGGAAACCCTTAGCAATATGCCCTTGAAAGCGCATAGATTATGAGCAGTAAAAATGAGCTAAAATGTGAATTGTAGTACCTTTGGGAAAACACCATCTATCAGCTTTACCATTAAAATCAGAAATTATAACCATTGCTCAGTATTTTAAATGGAGCTAATTGCAACTGAAAAGTGTTCACCGCTAATCAAGATATCTAGATTTTGACCTATTGCTGCTATTCCATGCAACACCTGCTCTATCAATAATACAGATATTTAATTACTACATATACACTTTATAGTAACTCAATATCTGTATTTGTTGCAATGAACTAAACATATTAGTTCTTATATTTAATAAAACAAGTGTTTTGTACAAAATGTCCACTCTTTTTTCTAGTGAAGCCTTTTCTTTTTCTCTCTGATTCTTCTCTGAACTTACTTTCGTTTTATAACTTTGTTTCTTGCTTAAGAGTACAACAGTTGTCAGTAAAGAAACTGACGTCCCATACGTTTCTGCACTACGTTCTTAAAAGTGTTCCACTTTTCTCTTTATTCCCCCCCCCCCCATTGCTTCTAAAAAGAGAGAATCAGATATTTTCTGGGCAGTAAAACCATTGTCTTTCAACTCGGCTTCAGACATATCTGAAAATTTTAACTATATTTTGACAGTAATTTAACAAACTACTTCATAAGCCCAAAATAAAGATGAAGAAGGGAGTAGCAAAGACTTTTCTCGAGGAATCAAGGCCGTATTAAGGAATTTTGTTCACTAGGTGTTAAGGTATCTTGGTGTGACATGTACCAAATTGCTCTCTCACTCTATTGTCCCACAATCATAGAAAGAAAGGTTTTTAATAACCTGCCTGCTTACCCAACAAACTATCTATTAAAGCTCTTGATATTTGATTTTTTCAAAATTTAAAGCTGGACCATTATAATTTCCTTCCATATGTATCAACAGTTCTATAGGAAGAGATTGAAATGCATTCTCATTATGCAGCAAAACCACCGTGAGATTAGATTTGGATCAATCAATAAATAAGTGCCACTCCAATGAACCATATTCTACTTTAAAGCCCTTAATGAGACTTTGAACTTCTTTATGAAAGACTAGATTTCCTTCTTTGGAGAAAAACTGAATAAATCCTTTCTTTCAATACTTGTACCTCGAAAATGAGGTGGCAAAATTTTGTATTTTATTTTTTAGCCTTTATCCTAGAAATTTACGAGCGGCAGCATCTTTGGAAAATTCTAAATCTCTAAGTTGTTAATCTCAGTCTGAGAAAAATGTTGGTCCTCCTTCACCAATAAAATCTCTGCTAGATTCAGTTTGAGGAGGTAATAGGTCTCCGTTTTCCAACTCATACAGAATATGATCCAAACTGGAAGGCGGTTATGGTCCTGGTATTTTAGGGTTATGGCCCATTGTCCGAATACAGGAGTGAATGTTAGGGAAGATAATTTCATCTTATTATTTTATATTAAATCCTTTTACATCTAACTAACAGAAATAGCAGTTAATAAGGAGGTATTTCTATTCACAACGTATCATAGGAATGTCTAAACGAAATGAGTTTTTTTTGCATTTAACCACAAAGGAAAATCTTTTTTCCGTCTACTGCACATTTTATTAGAAGCTCATTATTTGTCTTGATCCACAAATTTCAATTTGATTAAGAAAAATAAACTTTCGTCATATAATCATTTATGTTTGTTTGTTGAGTTTTTAGTCTGTATAAACTATAGAAAAAATTGTCCGTATAAATTACTCAACCTCTTGGAATCATAACCTAGAAATAGAAACACAAGTACAGTAACGTTTGAATTCTGCATATAGATTGAGCGTATTTTCATAGCACTTGAGATATTGAAGTTATTCAATTTGTGGAAACATAATCTAAGCAGACAACATGTTTATTTACACTTATTCCTAGTACCCCAGAGAACATGGGGAAACATGTTCAAATCAGCCAAAAATATTCGTCCCTAATCACTGTAAGCTAATTAAACCTATTTGGACATAATCTTTGAACTCCCTCCTAAAGCCAAACCTAATTTAATCTCCCATTCCATTTTTCTCCCGCCACCATTGATCCATTTTTCTTTCGTTTTTTGTCAGGTCCAAGAATAATTAATTCTATTCTTGTGATAAATTTCATTTTTATGATTGTGTTTCTTAAAATTAAAAATATAAACTTGATTTTAAGTTAAGTAGAAATTTTACGCTAAATAAAATTAAAAACTCGAGTTTCACAAAGACACTTGACGGGATGGCAATATTTTTTGTAATTTTTTCGGTTTTAATAACTTAAAATTTATAAGAGAAAGTAGAAAAAAAAAGTCTAATTCAGTTTTTTATCTGTAGAGCTATGTAATTCTAATGATTTAATTCAGACATTGAAAAGAAAAAGGGAAAAAATTCCTCAATTGACGTTGCATTTCATAAAAATGTCAAATCAAAAGCATGCAAATATTGGATCACGAGAATAAATTCTAATTGCGTTAATATATAACATGATTTATGTCAGTTATGAATAATTTTAATTATTCTAATTCATGTGATTTTAGATAAAGATTAAAACAAATTTCACTGCTAAAATATGACAAATACTTGAACATATAACATTAGATTTCTTGATGTATAATGAATGTTAAGTACTAGAAGAATAATAAAAGATTCAGATTTTAGAACATATTTTTTTTTCAATTAACAAGACATTTTAGCAGCCAATCAATATTAAATTAAAATTTTGATAGTTTCTACGATATATTATCACTTATTCAATACATGTTCAATATTTTAATAATGTTTATATTTTACAGACTTGCAGCCAAAAGATGATTACAACGCATACTGTGAAGTATAGTTTAAAAGACACGTTAAGATCAAATTCTTAAGATAGTACTAACAATAAGTAGTAACAGTTGTTATGAAGCTGATGATTAAATGAGCAATAATATTTTCAAAGTACTTAACGTGATATTTAAGAAGTGGATGAACATTAGTTTTTGCAACACATCACCTCACAGTTTAAACATCAACTTATCAATATAAGATATCTAACAATGAATGTTTTTTTTTCCTTACGGAAATCTTGGGAAAATACCATACACATTAAAAATTATTCCACAGACTTTGAGTTAAGCCACTGAAAAAGACTAGAGAATGTTTGCATTCTAACAAACATAATTTATTGCCATCAATAAAATGTATGCACCAACTATTCAATAAATCGAATTTTACTGTGATATTGGTGAGTACATTAAAAGGTTCTAGAATATAAAAATTAATACGATGTGTAGGTAATGAGTGTCATACGAGCTAAATTTGTGTGTTTGAGACAAATTATACAGCTTTGATTTACACCTGTGTTGAAGTCCAAATGGATTTTAAAGTAGAGTATCAATTATCTGAATCACGATTAACCGTAAACCTAAGTCTTACATAAGCGTGTACTAGTTAGAACATTTAAATGTTCGCTTCATTTGGAGTTCCTGTGAACTGTTTTGGTAGGAGAAGAATAGGAAAAAGACAATTCAGAAAGGATACAAAGAAACTAGCTTGAAAAATGTTGCCTACGTGACAACAGAAATCTGGGTCCCTATATCAGAAGATTCCGTCTCAGAGACACCAAGCAGCCTTACAAAAAATGTGTTTTTAATGTTGTATTGTCATTTTTGAAAAACATTTTATTATATTTTCTGCATTCTCACGCTTTTTTTAGTTTATTAATATGTTTCTTCATTTGTATCATGCACGCAACTTAATAAAATTAGCTCAATATTTTTTCAAGTAACTTTCACTTGTATTACAAAGGAATTAATTTTTGTTTCATTTAATTAGATTATTTCATTATAAATGCACAGCTTTAAACATATTCATTATAATTTTATTTTCTACGCTGCAAATAGAGAATATGATATGATTTAACACCAAGGTAAGCCCACTGATGAATTTTGTTATTCGTTAAGAATATGTAGAATAAATTGTTACACATTTTGAAAGCATTCCTTGCTTTAAGTAGAATAGCAGAAATACATGAATGCATACAAGTGTTAATAAATTCTGATTATCCCATTGTAGAGATTAATTGCGTATATAATGTACTTAACAATTTAGTATACTGAGATCATTATTTTAATTCTACTCTGCTTTTGTTGCCCGATGTCTCAATGAGCTTCTAGCTGCTTCTGAAGCAAATTTCCAAAAATTAACGAAGTTTATAATGTTTTTTCTGTAAATTGCTTTCACTCTCGTTCGTGTTGAAAATATTTATTGTTTACATCGCTCAAGGATTGAATTTTGTAGACTCACCATTTGAATTTATTTAGAATGTTAGCCGCCTATTAAAGAATGCGCACAATTTACTTTTTTTTGAAAAAGTTAAATAATGCTTTCTATATCAGTTTTATCTCCTCTTGGTAAAAAGAGAGAATTATAAAAATGGTGAGTAAGTAAATTTTAATAATTAATAATAATGGTAAGTAAATTTTATTAATTAATTCTTATAGAATGAGATGAAAACTACTTTTTTAAACAAAATTTTCATTACACTATTTTATTAATTTCTCATCGTTCTTTTGTACATTTTTTACTATCATATTTATCCAAACAGTGGTCGAAAGTCTTCAGACTATTCAGTATCTATATTTATTTATTTTAGACCTCATGGACAAAGAAGCATAAAAAATAATAAGATCTTAAAATATATAATTGGCTGAAACAAAAAATATCTATACAGGTTTTGTGTGGAAGATAAATATACTTATGAGAGAGAGAAAAAAACTAAACTCGTTATAACATTAAACTTATGATACATGCTTAATGCAATCGCAATATTAATACTTTATTGCTCTATACCTTTTAAATATTATTCACACTCATGTATGCATAATACATTTATATTTGCAATTACAATTGATGTGTATTTCAAGCAATATGTCTGGAGATAAAAAGTTCATATTAGTATGCATTATTGTAGAAAAGATAATTGAGATAAAATGAAAACATCAGTTATTGTTGAAATATGCACACGTTTTGAAAATTTGTAACACATGCACTTAAAAGATTTACTAAATTCTTTCTCTTTATAGAAATACGTATTTCAGAGTTCATTTTTAATACTGAGCGTCATTATGTGATGTAGCATTAATATCTACTAAAGATTGGAGTTGCAAAACTGCTAAGCTCGTATCCATTAAAGCTTCACGATTTGAATAAATTTATAATTATAAAAAAAATTAACAATTTGAATAATCAAACGAGATAGCTCTAGATTGATAAGCTTTGAATGTAAATAAAGATGAGATGTGAAAGGAATTAATATTGAATCAGTTCTAATTAGTACTGATTGTACAAATAATAAAATTTATTCAAAAGAAAATTTATTACGAAATTAAAATTTTTAATATATATGTGACAGACAGTTGCCATTTGAAGTTAAAAATTAATGAAGTGAAACAAAATACTTTTCATTGTGCTTTAATTTTGAAATAGTTGGATAACCGCGTTTTGGTTCTTCTTTGTCATCTGCTATTTTTTGAGTGTCTTTAATAACTTTTTGAGCATGAGAAACATGCATCTTAAAACGAGTTTCTTTTCGTATGAAATGCTTACTCATTCTTTATTGTTTTTGATTTTAGTTCATATCCAAAACAGGCTTCATTTCATCTGTTAAGGAAACCTGAAGAGTCTTTTTGCTTAGCAATTGTCGTTTTTCACTTAGTGTTTAAAGTACAATTCTTATTGAAGTGTGGAAAAGTATTACTCAAATTTCATGACAATGCGATAAAAACATAAAGAATCAATGGTTAACGTAAGAACTTAATTTATACAAACAAATTTATTGTTAGTATATTTGTGCAATAAGATATAATTTGAAAAAAAAAATTCTTCGTCCAAATGTTCAGATGAGATCAAAAACCTTAAAAGTAGATCGAAAAATCAAAAATTATACAAATGCTTTCCTCACTGACCTTTGTCATTAATGAAAATGAACTAACGTCGCAAACAAAATTTGAATTTATTTGAAAGTTGAAGAAAGTTTGCTTTTTGGTTCTGTTATTTATCTTTAGGATTCATAGAAAAATAAGCATGGAGTATCTTGATTTTAAAATTGACGAATTGAAATTCTGATTAGATTTTCTTGAAGGGAAATATTAACTTCGAGGGGAAATCAGACAGAATTTTTCGATTGGAATCATTTGATAATTTGCTTTAGAAAAAATGTTAGATTGATCCATACATATAATTATATAATAAGTAACTTGGCAACATTATATTTTAAAAATATACACGATTGATAAGAAATAGTTACATGTATGTTCATCAATTTCTTTCGACTAAGTTATAAGGTATTATTTCAGTTGAAACAATATATACGTATTATCTAGGTCCATAATAAGGATTCTGCCTTTGTTAGAGATAATGATAGACATAAAAAGTCAAAGAACTTTACTATAATGTAATTTACTAAAATAGAAGTTTTGCATTGACTATCAAAAGGTAAGTAATTATTAAAAGTGTTGTAGAGAGATGGAGTATGACAAAGAAGTTCTAACTTTTATTGTAGTAGTCATAAACTTCAATGAAATTATACCAGCGAATCTAACAAAAGTCTTTTTTCTACAAATGTTATAGTTATATATTTGAATATAAGTTTTCAATTGCTTACTATAAGTAACGTTAGGAAATATGAAAACATGAGGAATTTGTATCAGTCATAATATGTTGTTCTATGTTTATTCAGAAATGTGTAATAATATCAAAACACCAATTTTAGATGTCTCGTATTTATTTGAGCTCTGATTAAAACATTATTTTACTATACATTTTGTACTTATAAAGTATACTTAGTGTACTTGTTTTCAGAGAAATTGCTTTTAGATTCAATGTATAAAACTGAGAAACTATTGAAAGAAGGTACCAGAAATACTGCTTTAAAAATGTTATATGAAACCTTACATTTACAAAAGATACTGCGTAACATTTTGCTATACTTACTATTTCTTTGAATGTTATGTATTTCTATATATCCCTTTCCTTTGAAGGAAGACTCTGTAAAGCTCTGTAACGAGGTTTATAACTTTTCGAATACATATTCTCGATTTAGAAAAACACATTTTCTATAAACACATGTTTATTCGGAGGCCAAGAAAAGTTCCAAAAGAAGCAAGAAACTCTCCGTTATTACATCTCTAAACTATTTTGATTTTTCCATATGTTACTGCAGTTTTCAGATAAATTTTGCATTTAGAATAATATAATTGTTTCTGCGTTCTACAGTATTGTACTGGAATGTTCAAAATTATATTTATAATGTGAGTATCAACCCAGAAACAATAACGAAGTTGAGCTGGAACACACGCAAGCACGCACATACAAGTATATATATGCATATATATATATATATATATATACTCATTGTCATAAAAATTTACACCCTAAGAAATAAAAGTGAGATTGTTGCGAAACTTGGCGAGAAGGTACGTGTCAAGCAGATGTGTAAATGATTAGAAATATTTAATCATATATCATGTTTAGAATTATATTAGAGTACCCATGGCGTAATGCTACTAAAGGATGTTGAATTTTGTTCTCCTTGGATTACAAAACAAATAAATAGAGCTTGTTTATGTGTATTTAATCTGTTACAGAAGGATGCTTTTTCACTAGATTGTCATTACGCCACCGTCGGTGACAATATGAGTAGCTGTTAGAGTTCGAGAGAGAAAGAATCTTTGGGATGATTGAAACCGGGTGGTCAACTCGGCGAGAAGCTCGTCACCTAGTCCGTTCTGACTTAAATGTGAGATGTTGGGACCAGTAGACAAGAGAGAGATCTATTACACGGAGATTAGGCTCAGGTTGCCATTGACACACCAATAGTAAAGAAGACCGTCACATTCATACGACGTTGTCTCATTGTTCACCATCCATACACAGGCAGCATCTTCACTATGGGGCTCTGTGCCATCCCAAACGGAATTCATTAAAGCATTTGGTGACAGCAGACGACCATAGAAGAGAGCCGAGGAAAAGCCTAAATGGTGGGTACAAAGTCCTGATGAAATTTCGCAATCTTACATTCAAAGCATGCTGAGACTCTGGAACTTAGTCCTCAAAAGCCAGAGGATGAAAAAGTGTCCCATCTCATCAACAGTCTGGAAAAAGAAATGAAAGAGAGACGAGTTACTAGAAAGAAATTTAATCACTTACCTAATGTCATGCCGATGTCATCAATAACTGAAGAAACGGATCTGGTCACTATAATTTGGCAAGTTTTCCGAGAAGAGCTTCAACGGGTACTTTCTCTCTCGAAAATCTGGGAGAACAATCATAATTTATTGAAACCATTTTTCGTAATATTTTCTGGGAGTTCTATTATCTCTCACTCGGGCTGAAGAGAAATGGAGGAAAGTTCGTCCTCGATGCAGACGTCAACCACTTTATCCCACAGTTACAAAGAGGCAGAGACCAACGATTTAAGCCTGAGAGTGGAGCTATTGACTTCTGGCGAACCGCAGAGACTAAACCTATATATTATTTGTGGTTGATAGGATCGTTATAAACTGTGATAGATTGTGGGAGATCTGAATGGTATTGGAAGATGTAGTAAATGAAACGGCGACTCATTCAGTCACCAAATTTCCTGTTGCATTTCCAGCTGAGATAAAAATATCGAAGTGGTAGTGCAAGGAAATAAAACATTATTTCTAGAAGAGGAAATTAGGATACCTGCTACCAAAATAACAATATGTTATATGAGTTGCTAATGGTCACACTGCCGCTCAGATTATTCCCAAGAATATTTCAGTAGGAACTGCATCAGTCTTAGATGAGGACTGCGTAAAGTTAGCTCCTAATCTCTCATCGATGTAAAAAGATATGCTTCTTGGAATACTCCAGAAA
Source organism: Nephila pilipes (assembly GCA_019974015.1). Classification (NCBI taxonomy): domain Eukaryota; kingdom Metazoa; phylum Arthropoda; class Arachnida; order Araneae; family Nephilidae; genus Nephila; species Nephila pilipes. Next base: position 111,438 of record BMAW01099850.1, on the reverse strand, counting down.
TATTCAGGAGTTTCTTACAAATCCATATAATCGAAACCTTTGAAGGGAAATGTTAAACACCGATTAAATATTATCAACCCTGAAGTTATAAGCCAAGAGTGTGTGGAGTGTCGCCAATTGAGTCGCATAATACAAGAAGTAGAGAAGATGCTGGATAAAGACAAAATTCAGCCAACTCAGAGCCCTTGGTCGAATCTATTTGTCTTGGTTAAGATAAAAGATGAAAGCTGGCACTTCTTCCTAGATTACTGTTGCCTCAATCAGATCACTAAAAAAGATGTGTACTCTCTGCCACGCATAGACGATACTAGACTATTTAAGGGGTATTACTTTTTTCTAGACCATGGACCTCCCTAGCGGTTACTGGTAAATTGAGGTAGATGCAGCTGACCGTGAAATGGCAGCATTTGTTACCCCAGAAAGTTTTTACGAGTTTAATGTTATGCCCTTTGGTCTATGTAATGCCTCCAAAACATTTGAAAGAATAATGGACAGTCTACTACATATCTTAAAATGGAAAATGTGGCTCTGTTACCTATACAACTTGGTGTTTTCCGAAACCTTTAAGGGACATTCTAAAAGTTTATGTATAGTTCTGAGTTGCCTATTAGAATATGGGAGGGTTCTCAATTATAAGAAATGCCACTTTGTGCTGCATGAAAAATCAAAATTTTGGTCCATCTTATTTCCGTAGATGGTATTCTGCCTGGTCCAGACAAGATAAAGGTTTTCAGCTGTTTTCTAATCCCACAGAATATACATGATGTCAGAAGACTTTTGGGACTTTATTATTATTACCACCGTTTCATTAAATATTTTTGCTACCTGGCTGAAGCACTTAAGGTGCTGTTGAAAGGGGATGCTAAATTTTATTAGGGTCCAGGTCAGCCATTGCCTTTCACAAGTTGAAAAAAGCACTAACTTCTGAACTTATTTTAGGACTGTGTTCGTGCAGAAGGCTCACACGTCACTACATATGGATACTAGTGGTTACAAAATCGAAAGAGTTCTATTACAATTACAACATGCACAAGAGAATGTGATTGCATATGCCTCATAGACACTTTCAAAAGCTGAGAAGAATTATTTCTCAACTCAAACGCTCTCACATGGGTAGCTCTCATACGTATAGCCTTGCTCTCATACGGGTAGAGCACAAATTCGGGACGCTATTTTTCAATAGGAGAGCAATGCCATGAAACTTACATGCATCATTGGTGCAGATGCAAAGCTCTCATAAACAGTAACACAGCTCTTAGGTTCAAAGTCGAATGCTAATAACATTAAAAATTTTCATTAATATTCCCATTTAGTTGTGCTCTGTTTTCTTCTATTATTTCTAACCTGAATATTCTTTACATTTCCAGAGCTGTATTCTGGAATATTCTCATGTAATGTATTCCATGTGTTTTCAGTCTGAGAGAGTTCTCATGTATATGTACCTGCTCTTATTACGCATTAATAAATTCCGTTACTATTATGTATTCAATTCAACCTTCTGTCACCTTTTTCGTTAAAATTTTTCCTTCATATATATATATATATATATACTGAAATCCAGGCGATTTTAATATGCAGAAATCTCCAATTTACCATTCTACAAATTCCAGGAATGAAACTGTAGGCTACATATTATTCGACTAAAGGTCGTTGTATCTAAGCTTTGAGCTACCAAGACCCTTGAAAAATTTCTGCGAATACCGCAAATAATTTCTTGTTCCGTAAACTATGTGTAAAATACATACATGGATAATTAGTTGATAACAGTTTCAACGCCTTAGAGATCATTAATGACCAGAAATAAAATGGTCTTCAAAATGAACAGCCTAGTTTTGAGTTAGCTTATGATAGTTAAAACAAACAATTTTAATTATCCCCATTGTATTTGAACAAAATTAACAACAATATATCACCAATATTATAATTTTTTAGACAAGAAATTAAACTATGATATTAATGATTTAAAATTGTTCTAATTATTTTTCAACTGACTTTATAAATAATTTTGTTATTATTTGAAAATATGAATAGGCAGGGATAAAAATAAAATGATTTTAACATTGCAAATGCCCTTTTTTCTCGCCTGAAAATAATTAAATAAGATCAACTCTTAAATTTCATAAAATTTTGATGAAACATTCCTGAGATATGGGAGTTTAAAAAGAGTTTTCTAATGCTAAATAAACATTTTGGAGTTTTTGAACATTCCAATTCAACACTTTTGAAAGATGTTTACTCCAATAAGTATTTAACAATTTTCTAATTCTAAGGAAAATTAAGAGGCCTTAAAAATTGTTGTTATAGAAAAGTTTCAAATAAAGTTTCTATAAAATTAGAGATTCAGGTTACCAGATTTCTCTCTTCCTTTCTGAGATACATACACCCATTTCATATAATGAAACTTCTGAATCCCAAATGTCATTTAATAGCTTATGATATATCTTTGAAAAAGAAATTGTGACCATACAATAATGCTTCCCAACAAGATTACTCTTAAACCTCTGTAAATGTCTCTGTGAAAGAAACGTGTATGGATGAATTGCCGGATACTAAAGAATAGTTTAAAAATGACATTCGACCTTAACCACAAACTTAGCCACTGAAGCGACTGAGAAGTTTCGGAATTTTTCTTGAGATATCACACTTAGCAGGGCTACTAATATAAATATGCGAGGGTGTGAAGTATGATTGGAATTACTGGAATTTTCTCTAAAACTGTATTAGAAGATAAGTTCTGGAAATCTCCTTACGGGGTTTCACTTAGCTGAGACAGCTGAAAATTCACGGAATCTGAGCGAATATGTGGCACTTTCTCGGAGTTTGCCTTTGAAGAGCAGATTTGTCTGCAGAATATGAATTAGAGCTGTTTTGTATCTATGTATTGCTGATCTGTATAAGTGTTATTTTTCTGATAGTTTTGTCAATCTGTATTAGTTCTCTTACCTGTGCTCCGTCATTTCTTGAATACTTGTGAATAAAAAGCATCGTTTTCTGTTATCCTCCTTATTGGACTGTTTTCACCGTACACAAACAATTTCGTTCGTTTGTAATACTAACGATAAAATTTTAGTTAATGATCTACATATTATGTGGTATTTGGAAATAGAATATAACATTTTAAATAGTTTGATTTATTTCTGATATAGTAACATTAATTTAAGGACATTAATTTTATTTTTATACATATAATGTTAAATAATACAAATATTTAAAAAAAAACTAGTCAAAAGAATTTTCACGAATAAATAATATGAGAATAAAATCTAAAATGTTTTGCAGTTAAATTGTTCTTTCAAAATAATCTGGTACTGGGACCTCGAATGAGTATTTCTCAAATGTCTTTGGAACTAATAATCGAATTTGAATGACATTTGAAGACACTTAAGATCCTTTTCTGTTTTTATTCGCAAAACATTGATTTTAAAAAGAATATGATTTTTGAAGTTAATTAGTTATGTTTGTTAAATTCATTGAATAATGCATTATTATATAATTTTGCTTTTGAATTATTAACTGCAATACATATTTTATCTAGATGTAATTCAAATTACCGAAATTATTGTTTCATTTTTTTACACTGCACGTTGAACATCAGACTACAAAGTTGCTAATATATCATTTCGCTCTATTACATATTCGATATATTACTAAATAAATAACAATTTAAAGGCCAAATTTTATCCAAGAAGAATTTTTCTCGAATACTTACCAGAATTGCTATATTTTGAGATATCTGAGTCCGACGGCTTACCGTGATCAAAAGTTGTCCACATCAAGAAAGTTCTGATGGGTTTTCTGGCAACAAAATTTTGAATATCCTGGAAGTAATCCCAATATATCCAAATCTTGTATTGCTTAAAAAGTTTTAATTTTCAAAATATGGCTCTAAAATAACTAACTATGAAGACTAATTCAAATGGTAATGTTATATATCCAACATATTACTGATCTTGTGTATAATTATATAATGTTATATATTCAACACATCACTGATCTTGAATGTGTTGGTAAGATTACTAAGAGCAACATTTTCTTGTAAGAGACCTTCGATCCCATGACACCTCTAAGCTTTGAAAGACAAAATCTGCTTTGAGAATTATCTTAATTACTTTCACTTACGTTGAAAATGCTAGTCTATAGAAATATGACGGAAAAGAGAATGTGTTTCATCCAAGTATTTTGAAATAACAGAAAATATTACAAAAAAAAAAATGGATGGAAGTACCTACAGAACACAGTATGATATGGAGGAATAGTTTGGATATGCTTCGTGGTCATTCAATCTTGTCTGAAAATCAAGACACTTTGCTTTCTATAGCCTGAAGCTCTGAAAAAAAGTATCAAATAATGTTATCAGTAAATTACTGAAATATTTTGTTTGTAAAAATCATTTGTAATGTACTGAAATAAAGATATATATAAAATGTATGTTACCTGAATATGCCTTCTGAATACGAGGTATATTCAGGTAGCATACTAGGTAATATACCTCTTGAATCCGAGTAAAATGAGAATTTCAGAATGTTAATTTAACTTTATGGTGTTTATCAGATCGAAACATCATTTTGGAAATTTTATGAATAATGCAAGGTTGTAATTTCATTAAAGAAAAAAAGAAAAAAAAAATCCTTTTGGAATTTTAAAAAAATAATTCGATGCTTTTAAGCCATTGTTTAATAACTCTGTGAGGATGTAATATATTTAATACATTGCCTGAGACAGAAAATGTAAACCATGAAAATTCTATAGTATAACCTTTTGACGGTTTGGAGAATTAACAGTTTTCGCTATTTTATTACGTGTAGTTTATACGATCAAACTTTCATTGAAAGTGGCTGCTGTTCCCCCTCCCAGTTCCTTTTGAAAATGTTACCCTTTTTTTGACGGTGTTATGGAAAACTCACTCGTTTTTGAAAGAAAGTTTTTGAAGAATTCATTGCAATACAATATAATATTTACAACAATTGAAACTGGGCTTTTTAAACAATTCAGCAAATGATAAATATTAGTTATTATATTTTATTGTAAAATATTACCTTAAAATATCTAAATCAGACACTTAGCGCTACATTTTATGAAACATAAGTTATATTTATCTAAGACGTTTTGGGTGTATGATACACTTTAAGACATTGAATTATTCTTCATGTATATGTCACGATAAAACTTATAAATCATCAGAACCGTCCAGTTTTCACTTTTGAGCCTTTTCAGTAACAAACTCCCTCCAAATTACACAAGATCAACCAGATTAACAACAACTAGATAGACATATTTTCTCTCATTATGCAAAATATTTCACAGTACCCATATTGTCATTTGCAAGCCTTCAGAAAAACTAAATTTTACCAGTAGGTATCGTTTGTAACACAAACAAAGCAGGATAATACGCACGGGTGAACTTGGCTCTTCAACACGCATTGAGGAAAAGTTTCGCTATGCGAGTAGGCCTGCAACCATTTGAGTCGAAATACTTCATATAAGCTAAGCTCTTCAGTTCCCGATATGATGCGTGATTCAAATACTTAGCTCTTTTATAACCTTCAATGGGACAAATATACATATTCCGGAAAATATACAATTAAATAAACTATGCAGATGATCAAAAATGTAACTTAGTCATTAGGTTATAGAATGTTTTTTAAATGGACGAGAAAATGGCGAATGAATCAATTGTTTTTGCCTTCTGTAAACTTTAATATCCATAGTTTCGAGGAGCTGTAAGTTCCAGACGAGACGTGTAGAGTTAGAGATGCCTGGACAGCGACACCGAAGGCAGTTCTGTAAGTCGGACGATTTTATGAGGGGCCAAAATGAAGGGTTTCAAACAGCTGGTGGGTTTTATTATCTCTATCGAAATTCACATAGACGTGTCATAGAATATTGATCGAAGAACAGGAAATATGAATCATCAAAAACTATTACCAGGTCCACCTGGACGAATAATTGAATGTACACATCGACGCTTCGCTCGAATTTTTGTGGAATGCTCAGAGGATGTTGGGTACTTTAATATTAGAGAGAACAGTTTTACAACAATTGGAGGAAAGGGGCTTGCATGCAAGCACTATTTAAGAAAAATGTTATTGATGTCATCCAAATCTTCCGATGGTGTTGAGATCATGCCACTTGGACGGTACTGGGCATCAGACACAACAGCCTGGCATCCCTAGTATATATATGAAGCACATTGCCTGTATGACGATACATCAATGAGGTGATGCATACGGTTGTGCAACCTCCCATTCAGCGGCTGGAAAATGGTACTTATAAGCATGGCAACGCGTGTCCGCATTGCTTACATCAGCAGACAAACCTGTTGAATATATATATATATATCGTAGATGTGCTGTTTGCATCACCACCAAAGGTAATTCTACTTCCTACTGATGCTCCTGTATTTTCATCTTGGTAATAAAATTATCTTCTTGTAGATAAATAAGTTAAATACATCGCATTATGTGTCTAAGTACCTCCATCATATTTTACCCGATCTTTCACGATGTTGCATTTCTTATTTCAGTCAGTTCATATAATGTGAAGTATTGTAAAATAATGAAGAGCATGTATAGAAGAAAACATTTTGGTATGCATTATTTATTTCGACCAGGAGTTTCTTAAGATATTATCATTCTAATATTATTATTATTAACTGTTATTCAGTTTTGTAAAAGGTAAATAACGCTTAATGAAATTTCTGCTTCAGTAAATGTTTCCTTACCAAAAGCAAATTATAGTGAACATAAGAACTAAATATAATGTAAATGTGATGAATATTAGAAGTATACCTAGTATAAGTATTTATAAACCGTAAGAAAGTCTTAAAAATATAAAACTATTTTTGAATGTATTAAGCTGTAATATAATATTTCATTTATTTTAGTGCGTGTTTGACACTTTAATATTAAGTATCCAGTATAGTCACATATTTCTAAGACTTGATAACTTTAGGTATTTTTACTCAAATCAATAAGGTTTTTCAATTAATTTTTAAATACATCTCTCTTAGTTGACAAATTAATCTAGCAGAAGATGACATGCTTTGGAATTTTGAAAGTTCAGGCAAGAGTCTTAAGTGTTGCTCTAATTGCATGGTAGATCTTCTAAAAAAAGAAACGTTCTCTCTTCAAAAATCTACTAATCAGGAGTAGGGAACTTTGTTTCTTAATAACATGAATTCACTTTTTATAATTATTGTTCCCTACAAGAAAGCGCAATAAACGCAATAATTTCTATGAAGCAATCTAATATTAATTATACATTTACAGGCATTTTAACGAATATAAACATTATTGTAATAATTAATATACGATGAATTTTATCAGTAATAACTGAAGTTCCTTAATGCTCTTTTAACCCGAGGAAACTGATTACATAATTATATAAAAATTTACTTTTTAAATTACTGTTTCATGTTTCTTTTTATCTCAGAAAGAAAAAAAAAAACCACTTTTGGGCTTCTCTTCCTTCATTGCTCGAAAAGCTATAATGGGAGATTTGAATCAATTTGTACTAGAATTAAGATTTAAAATTAGAAGAAGCTTGTTTATAAAAATTCTGGTACATATTATTACATATAAAGGAAAAGAGAAAGTCATTTCCCCCTTAATAGGCCTTATGTTCCATTAGAAAAAGAATATAGAATATTGTTATCTTTTTTTATGTTTGGATTTTCCCTTTAATAGTTGTTTTTCAAATTCTTTTAAGTAGTTGTTTGAATAATTTTTTTAAAATTGAAGTTCCCTCAGATCCATTTAATAAATCATAAGATTTAAAGATAATCTTAGATATATATAATGGCTATTTTTTTATCTACAGTTGGACGAATTAGGAAATTTCGTATGAAATCACTTTAAAAATTGAATGATTATTTATAATATTTGAAAAGTCACCATTAGCAGAGAAAAGGAAAGTTAATGAGGTATGGTAATTTTACAATATGAATGTTAACGTACAAAAATTTTATTAGAATACAATTTCTGACATTTTCAAAGATTCAATAGTAGGCGACAAACAAATTTCAAAATGTTCATTTAATTTCCTGTTTCTTCGTAATTAATGTTGTTTTAGAAATAACTCGCAGTTATCAAATCTTCTTTTTGAATCTTCTGAAAAAAAATTCTGTCTAAAATTAAGCCCAAAGAATTATAAAATGATGAAAATATCACCTTACGAACTTTTTTGTACATTTGAATAAAAACTTTTTAAGAACTATTGTCGACAAATATTTATCAGCAAAATTGGCAGAAATATAATCCTCTGTCAGATTTGTTTCGTTTTCATAAAAAATTTGTTTTCCTCTTTTAGGCAGTTTTCGTAATAAGCAGAATTTTTCTAATGCGTTATACTTCATTCAAAAACAAAAACATGTTATTGTTTCTTTACAGTGGGGATTTAAATTTCGATTTGATATCTCAAGGTCTACGAATAAATTGACGTGGTATAATATTATTTTACTTTCAAGGAAAACAAATAACGATTAAAATCATTAAAATAATTAATACGTATTATTTTCAAGCAACAGCTATTTTTAACCAAATATTTCCTCGAATAGAACTAATAGTTTTTTGGCCATATTTCTACAGAAATAGACTCTTTTTGACACGTTAATTTTTTATGTTTAAGCTTTTATTAAATTATTGAAAAATATTGTTTGTTATAGCAGTATTGTTACGCAGTTATTTAATCCTAAATATAGACTTTCATCAACTCATTAAATGATAATTCATGGTAAAGCTTATCTACTTAAGAAACGGGTCACAATTATGTGAAAATGGTATATGATTGCTGAAAGTTTCGGATAGTATGAAAGACGAAGACTGCGTGAGGGGAAAGGCTTATCTTTTTCCCCCTGCTCCAGGAAATTACAAACATTATCATTCATCATGGACATTTCCCCTTCTTTTATTAAACGAGGCACTCTTCCTTATTAAGTGTTATTTATTTGGAATATTGCTGATTTAATAACTGAAACTCTCTATATATTCTAGACCTATTGAAAGCCACCTACACAAAGTTATGTTTTATATGAGTGGTGCATATATTACATATATAACTATATTCAAACTTATAGTTGTATGTAATAGGCATAGCTCTTAGGTTCATTTCTTATGCATAGCTCAATTGCACTAATATTCGTATCTTTCATTTGCATAACTGTAAACTACAATTAGAATTGTAACCTTTAAATTTCACAAATTTTAATCCCATCGTAATTCTTCTCTGTTATTTTAAATTTGCTAGTAAATGAAGCTGCAAAAATATAGGAATAAATATTATTGCTATTGAATAGTTAGAGGTTTGAAACTTACATTTGATTAACGAACAAATTCAAGTGTCTGATAAGATTTTCAAATTCATTTAAAAATTTAAATTTAACCTATATGCAGTTACAGAGTTTCCTAATTCCCTTTTCTTCCTAAGTAACTATTAAATTTGAGTATAAAATTCTGATTCATACTATGTGTAAATAAATACCATGTTTTAAAATTTCTGTCAAGACCATTTATTTTGGAAAGGTAGATCCCTATATTTCAGTTCTATCGTTTTTACATAAAATGCACATGCATGGATGCTTTTAAAACTACTTATTTCCTTCTAGAATAACAGAGATTAGATAACAACTACTTAAGATAATTGAAAAAATAATTAAAAGTATAAAAATGAAGAATTTCTTAGTCATCCAAAATTCACTATTTCTTATGATTATTAATAAATTACTCAATTACATATAAAAATTAAAGTAAACGATGAAATATAGAGAAATGGACAATAATAAAATTTTATGACATTAAAATTGAAGGTAATGATACATTATTAAGTTGAATATAATTAAGTTTAATGTTATTGAAATTAAAGCTAACGCTAAATTATTAAATTGAATAATAATTGAATTATATCAGGTTCATGTAATTGAAAATAAAGTAAATGAGAAAAGATTAAACTGAATATATTTAATCTATAGTTAAATATAAAATTGAAACAAACAATAAATTATTAAAATGAATATATTTAATCTAAATATAATTAAAATTGAAGAAAATGATAAAAAATTGAGAAGTGATCTGGTATGCAAAAATTGATCCAACTAAAACAACAGACCCTTGGAGGACTATCAAAAAAAAAAAAACGTTTTATAAATATCATGCTCTTGATATTTGTATTACGCATTATAAATTGAATAAAATTATATTTACTGCTCATATCTGTGTTGACCTCTAAGAGTATACACCAATTTATATGCAAGCAAGAAGGGATCTTAATATATTTATCTCAATTTTTTCTTTATAAAATTGTTTTTTTTTTAAATATTTATTAGAAAAGTATCCACTTTCCAATAGAAATAAGATTTATTTATTTTCTTCAGTTCAAATTAAATAAGAGGGAATATCGACCTTAACAAATACTTTACAAATTTGAAAACAAAACTTTTCGCATTTTTAGTAGAGAAGATATTCCACACAATTTTGCTATATTCGTATGATTGAAGTAAAAGATATCAAAATGCTACATTCTGAAATAATATTGAATACATAAAATACATACATTAAGAAAGGATTCTATCAAGAATTGCTACTTAGTTTTCTTACATATTCAGAATGAAAGTCATTAAAAACCCAATAATTCTTCCATTACCTGAATTTATTCTATACAAAAAAGAAACGAAGTTAATAACATCCGGGTAGCTTTAATGAGTAATTTAAATTTCTTAAAAAGCCATATTATTCAATTTTTACCAGGATATTATCTTTATCTTTCAAATAAAAGATCCATAAAATTTTGTCTCCTAAGTTAAGGTTTAATTTTAAAAGTTTTGATACTGTAGAGACAATATTAAAGGGAACTTGAAAACAAAAAATATTTTATGTTGCTCTCTGAAGTCTATATATATACTTCCTGTCATTGAAAAGAATGCAATAATTTTCCATAATTTGTTTATAAACCTTTTTTGTTCAAAAAAGAAACTAAAAATGATAACATTGCATGGTGATTAAATTGTCTTATTAACCAAACAATAAAATAGATCAATTATAAAAATAAAATGAATTGAAACTAGCTATAAGTCATTGAAATTCTAATGGTAATTTGCTGTTTTTCTACTGTATAATTGTGAATTAAAAATGGATTAATATATCTCTGTTTGGGAATATAAATTCTTATTAGTAACATATAGATCACACATATTTAATTTTTCAAATATTTCTGGAAGTAATAATAGCAATTGAGCAATTTATGTCACACCTAAATCATTAATTTATCATCTTAATATATTATCAACTGGAATAATATTTTAAACTGGAGGGAAATAAAATGTACGTTTTAAAATATGTGTATCTACCTTTTTAATAATTTTGTTGAAAAATCTATTTTGACTCAGAATATATATTGTTAACTTGTTATTAATTTGAAATAAATTTGCAATTGTAAAACGACGATGCGTTACGTTTTCAAAAATGCAATCAAATACAAAATTGTAGTATTCAGTTCCATTGGAAATTTAAAATTTCAATTGTAATCTTTCTTTTAAAGGCTATTCTTACCATAAAATTGTATTTCATGAATATTTGTGATATAAAGTATCACGAATATTGATTCCTTTTTAAAAAACAGATACAATCGCTTAAAGCAATGGAATGGAATACCTTGTAGCATTAAAATATTCTTTTCACAGTGATGTTCATCTGATGTTACATTATAGGTAGGATAACATATCTGCAGATATGCAAAGTAATTTGTGAGATAATGCTATTCTAAATAGCTTGCAAAACATATATAAAAATCTGAAATAATAGATATATTTATATTCTATAATTTAAAAATCTTGTATTTACAACATTACTAGTTCAATTATTTATGGTCTTTCAATGCTTTGAAATTCTTATTTTTAAGAAGCAATTTTAAAAATATGTAGAGATATGAAAAAATAAGGAATGAAAACAATGAAAAAAAGAATAAAAAAAATATTAATGAATATTTGAACAGAAACTCAAAATATTTAATTTTACAAACTACGAATATTCAAATTTTTACAACTATTTTTATCATAAGCCAAGCATTAATTATAGAATAGTTTCTATCATATTATATTCGCTAAATTTATCCTATTAATATGCTTGTGGTTATTAAAAGTATATAAGATATGTATAAATTAAATATATACTTGTGAAAAAAATAAAAAGTTTATAGATGAAAAAGAGCTATTCACATAACTATCCGAATTTTTAAAGAAATTTCATTACATCACTTTATTAAATGACGTTACCCATTATCTTGTATACCAAATAGAAAATTTATTTCTGTCTGGGAATTAATTTGATTGTCCTATTCTTCATATCTGCTATTATATGTAATGAACTTAACGTTAAAAATGTATCATATTACCCTTATGAGTTTTTCTCAAAATTCTAATTTTTTATTTCGTAAAACTCATAAAAAATATTATTTTTTTCCCTGTCATATGATGTATGATTTGAATATGCAGTAGAGCAGTGCTCCGCAACCTTTTCTCACCTACGACGCACCAAAATTCTTTCTAGAATTCCGCGGCACACCAAAAGCTAAAGTATATAGGCATTAATTGATACACAAATTTTACAATAAATGTTTGTTTTTTATTTGAAAAGTATACATACATAAAACCATATATTTATTTCCAATCAATCATAATAATTATTAATGTGATACCTGCGCTTGTTTCAATGAACACAAAAGTTTTATATTCGGCTCAATATTTGACAACGCAACCCGAAATTCTTGGTCAAGATCTTTTAAGCATGACCGCTTATCATTTTTAATTAATACAAGAGTTGAAAAACTTTGCTCACATAAATATGTTGTCGAAAATGGAAGTAATGTTAAGATTGCTTTGTAGGAAATGTGAGGATATTCTTTTTTAACGTAAATCCAGAAAACATCTAATGGAACTTCAGAGAAGTATAATTTTAAAGTCATGTCATTATTTAAATCTGTAAATTCCTCTAGAATTTGTAGCGGCAGTGCTTCCGTAGAATTTATTGCATTGGTTGCAAAAGGATTTCGAATCCAATCGTATTGTTCCGTATTTATGGAATAAAAATATTGATCAAATTTCTGCTGAAACATACTTAAATGTTGTTGGGCTAGATCCACAATTAATTGGTTGTTTTCAATTATAATATGATTGGTCCTTTAGTACATTTCCAAACATCCTTTTTGCAACTCTTTCTGCCAAAGTTCGAGCTTCTTAATAAATCCTTGTAATTTGTCGGAGAACGTCAAAATATTCTCATTTCGACCTTGCATTTTTTTATTAAGTTCATTCAAATGCTCGAATATATCAGCCATGTATGCAAATTTGGCTATCCAGTAATCATCATCGAGGTGCTGGCATATTTAGAGCATATTCTGTGTTAAAAGGAATTCACGCACCTCGTGACGAAGCTCAAATAATCTAGCCAAAACTTTGCCTCGGGATAGCCAACGAATTTCTGTATAAAATAATAAGGATTCATATTCGGCTCCCATTTCTGCACAAAGTAATCCAAAAATTCACGAATCTATGGCTCTTGATTTAATTAAGTTTATGATTTTAATGCATTCATTCATCGTGTTCAAAAGTTCTTCCGGCAAATTCTTGACCATCAATGCTTCTCGATGTATGCAGCAGTGTATAAATTGTACCGTCGGATTTTTTTGTTTTACACAAGAGACAAAACCTTTTTTACGACCCGTCATTGCCGCAGCGCCAACCGTGCAAACAGCAATGCAGTTGCTCCATTGAATATTACATATTTTGAAGAAATTATCGGTTACTCGAAAAATTTCTTCACCGGTAGTTCGCTCTGGAACCTCCTTACAAAATAAATAATGTTCTTTAATAAAGTCTCTTCAACGAAACGTACAATAGCTATCAGCTGTGCTTTATTTTTAATATCAGTTGTTTCATTGATCTGAAGCGCAAATTTTTCGGCCGATAACAGTTTTTTAATCAGTGTTCCTAAAATATCGCTTGACATATCGTGAATACGTCTTTTAACAGTATCAGCAGACAACGAAACTTTATTCACTTCCTTAACTTCATTGGGCCCAAGCATAAGTCTAACAATTTCCATGCATGCTGGTTTAATAAGTGTTTCGCCGACAGTTTGTGGCTTCTTCTGACGTGCAATTAATTTTGCAACATGATAGCTAGCTTCTAATGCCTTTTCAGAAACTGTTACGGCCGATTTCATAAATTTCTTCTGTTTTTTATTTTGTTCTAAGCACCTCTTAAAATATTGTTTGTCTTTGTTGGCGCAGCTAGGATGGCTTGAATATAGATGCCGCTTTAATTTACTGGGTACCATTGACTCGTTTGATAGCTGATCGCCGCAAATAATGCACTGTGGTCTTGGTGCCGTTTCGTCACCACACCACGAGAATCCATATTTAATGTAGTCTTCTTCGTACTTCTTTTCACTACCTTCTTTAGGTTTTTTGTAACACTTGTGCTGGGTTCTTCATCATCTGTACGTGAAGACGAATCTTTCCGACGTAAAAATTTATCCATATTTAAAGGGGTATAAAACTTAAAAATTTTTATACGAGGAACGTTAACCATACATAATTCAGTAAGATAATTAATAATAATTATCGTTAGTGGTAGGAACGTGTTTATTTAACTTTGTGTTGTAAAATAGTGACAACATTGACATACGAGTGAACGTGATGTACCACGCGCAAATGCAAATAACACATGCGCATGAGTCTTCAACGACGCGCATAACGGTCATTTTGCTTTATCTATGATTAATTTGGTGGGGCTTGGTGTTTACACAACACACTGTGCAGTTTTCAACTGTTCTCACCAGAGGACCATTGAATAATTATTTAGTTATAATAATTATTCTATAATATATTTAGAAAAATAGACATTATTATGAAAAAAAAATTGTCATTTTGTATTAAATACATGATGAAAAATTGTAAAATGTCAAATACAATGTATTTGACCACGGCACACCTGTATCTGGCTCATGACACACCAGTGTGCCGCGGCACACCGGTTGCGGAGCACTGCAGTAGAGTATTTAAGAAATGTATGATTCAAAACTGGTTCAAACTTATATAGAATTTTAATATTATTTGAAATCACAAGGGTTGTCTAATAAACTTAAAACTGTTCTGCGTAACAACGATTTCTTCTTGGAACGTTTTAGAATGATACAGTTATTACAAACCATTATTTTTATTTTTTAAATATTCTATTATTCTATATAAATCCTTTGAATTAAACAGTAGCATTGGTAAAAGTCGTTCTCTACAATCATCTCTCATTATACTATGTAAATATATTTATATTAAATTAAAATGATTAAAAACTATACACACTCTAGTACGAAAATAAAAAAAGACGCACCAAGAAGGAGTTCGCCAATTGTAATGAAATTTCGTATCCAAAGACATTTCGTGCAAAAGATAAAATTTGGTGTCCAATGATTAAAGAGCGGGAGCTACAGCGGGTTGGAACTGCGCAATCAGCATGTGTATATAAGAAGCAATTTTCAATCCGATGGTCAAAATTTTCTGTTGCATTACGATTTAGGACACCTTTCAACGAATTAAAAATTTGCCTCTCCGCAGGATTCGAACTCACTACAAGCAACTTTCACAGTTTCAATGAGGTCGTATCAGTGGATTAAAAGTGGCAGTTTGGGCAAATCGGAGAATCGCCGTCTGATAACGATGATGTCAAAGCGATGCGACCTAGACCACAGTAAATCGGGAGGAAGAGTGATTGTCAGATCAACTGTCACAGCGCCTGATTCATCATTATCAATCATCAGACGTGCGACCCTCATGTCAACCGTGACCATTCATAGACGGCTGATAGAGCGAAATCTACGCTTCTTACCAACCGCTACGCCACCTGCACCTCACGTCTGCACACTGTCGAGCCAAATTACAGTGGTGCTCGGCTTAGTCAGGTTAGACTGATGCTGAATGGAGACGTATTGTATGGGGACGAATCCTGCTTCCTACTGAATGCTGATGATCATCGAAGACTGTATGGGGATGCCCAGGGCAGCTTGTCGATCCTGCTTTCTCCATTGTACGCCACACAGACCCTCAACCAGGAATTATTGCCTGGGTGGCATTTCCTTTCATAGCTGGACCCCTTTGGTCGTCATTAGAGGCATACTTACAGCACAGTGTTACGTCGACGACATTCTGATACCTGTTTTGCTACCGTTCCTTTTGTAATACCTTGGTCTTATTTTTCAGCATGATAATGCCAGACCACATGCGGCACGTGTGCTATGAACTGTCTCACAGCTTATGAAACACATCCTTGTCTAACCAGATTATCAGATCTCTCTCCAATCGAGCATGTCTGGACTACATCTATCAGGGAATGTTGATGTCCTAGCCCGACAATTGGAGCAAATGTGGCAAGAAATACGCAGGAGACCATTAGGGAGCTTTATCACTCGATGTCACGTCGTGTGGCAGCTTGCATCCAGGCTAGAGGTGGGTTAACACCTTATTGAGCTAGTTACTTTGTAAGTATGTAACTCTGAAATAAATCATTCATTTTTTTGAAATTTTAATTATTTTCTATTATGTACATAATTTTCTTATTACGTCAATATTTGTCCCCATTGGACATCTTTTTTGTGCGTCGTTTTATTGTTATAGAATGTGTGTGTGTATAAAGCATTTTTTTTTCAGATGGCATTAACGAAATAATACCATAGTGTTATTTGAGTATGAATCTTAACGCTATGCATTACTGTTAGGTATCTTGGCTATTGTCTATTGTAAAGCTATAATGTGACATAAATTATATGAAAAATTCCAAATTCAAGTACAATACTTCCCAAAACATACATTGTTCTATAATAAATCTAATGTAATTATGTATATAATTTCTGCATGCACATACATGTAAACAATCTTGACAAGCCAAACATTTTCAAATTGTATCAAAAATTAATAATCGAAAAATTTATAACAATAGTTCAATATGACACTTAGAATTAAGATTGAGACTCGTTTTTGATGCCTTGTAGTTTTTTGTTATAAGTCCTGAATGACAAAAATCATAAAGACAAATGTATGAATCTGCAACCAAATATTTAAGTTTCACTCTACAATTCAGAAACGAAACTTGAAAGCAGCCAGTAAATAATTCATTACATGATTGTAGATTAATAAGGTTAAGTTTTAGTTTAAAGATTTTTTTTATCGTAGAAATTATTATCACATTTTATTTCTCAGTTTGATTTTTAATTCGAAATTAGAGAATTAGGGGAAAAGTAACTATAAGATCTCGTTTTACATCAGAACCATTCGAGACTCAAATCATGCTAATATTATTCCATTTCTTCTTTCAGTACTTTTATTCTAGTTTCGTAGTTTGATACACCATTCTAACCCCTGAAATGTCGATTATTGCATAGTGGTTTCCGTCTTTCCCGATAATACCTACGTTCTAATATCCGTCAGTGACAAGTACAATAGCGCTGTAGGAATCGAGTTGTCACGGTTCTCAACGATAAATGAAATGATATCGCAATGTCTTTTGACATGAATATGAACAATATAGAAGTTTCAGTTTTTTGTTACATATAAAGCTTTTCTTTGCTGAACTACAATGAGATATGAAACCAAATGGAAGGAAGCTTAGATGAAATTATATAAATGAATAATTAATCGATTATTAAATAAATTTAATGCAAGTTTTGGAATTACATTTAAATATTAGTTTATGAAGAATTATACGGAATTATTTGTACTGTTATTTATCTTATTTACCAATCTTTATGTATGAAATTGAACATTTTTTTTTACCTTTTTAATATCAGTTGTATTATAATTTATTTGACGTTTCCCCCATATAAACATAATGAATATCTAGTTATTGTGATGGTGCTTATATTTTATAATGTCTATGAATGGAATGATTATGTTCTATTCCCCCAAGAAGACTTCGAGTTCGTAGAAGTTCTAGTAAATTTGAGATAAATTAGATATATTTTCATTTAAAAGAAAATTGAAAAGGAACGTCTCTACTGAGAAAAATTTACAAAATAACTAAGCAAAAAATTCAAATGTGAGTAGAACTTATTTCTTGGAATTATTCTTTAGTGTTCTTAGGAGAAGTATTGTCTTTTTTTATAACGAGAAAAAAATATTTTCGTTTACAAAATATAGCACAAATAAAAATCCATTGTCTTATTATTTTAAGAAGTGACAACAGTTCAGCTCATATCAAATTTTATATCAAAAAGTCATATTTGTTTTTAAAAAATAATTTCGTAAAATTCAGCGTTATTTTCATATAAAATATATAAAAAGTTTATTGCCTGTAAATAGAACAAAAAACGAGGGAAAGTTATAAGATGTTTATTCGTAAAAAATAAACTGATTTAATTTTCTGGAAATTATTTAAGCAAGAGATAATTTTTTTCTTCATGACACCAAAATAATGTCTATTTTGTAACAAATGCTTGACCGTAAGCCTTGAAAATAATATTTTTAATGAAAATATGAAAAGATTTTCATAACTTATTTTCATATGTATGCTAAAAGTATTTCTTTATATTCCAGAACAAGAATATCTACCAAAATACTTAAAATTCCTTCTTTGATATAGTTGAGCATTAAAATTCGGTTGATATTTAGACAATGTGATTACATAGGTTGCAGAAAATGTATGATTCATGCTTTTATATTTAGTCATAATTGAGAGAGTTGAAGCACATAAAGAAATATTACATTTTAGAGGACAAAATCTCCAGACATTGGAAATTTTATTCGCACATGTCGCTTAAGCAAAATAATTTTCAAATAAACTTTTGCAAAATTTGTGCAATATAATATTCTGTTCCTATCTTCATTAATAACTTTTGTGCTTAGGATCTTTGAGCAGATGAAACCGTTTACCCGTTTCGAAACAATAAATAATTGATTAAATGGTTTCAGAGTTATGCTTCAATCCTCGAATCAACAATTTTAGTTTCTCATTTCACAGAAATCTGAAAATTATTATTTCAGAAATAGAATAATGTAGCTTTTTTAAAAAATGAAATAGTAACTTATTAATAATAAATAATGAAATAATAATTCTGCGACAGTTCAAATAATCTACTTTTAAAATCACGTTTTGGTTGATAAAAATTATAGACTATTTTTTAACATGATTAATTAATATTTAACATTTTATTATGCAACTGATAAAAATGATACATGTTTTAATAAATATAATACTTATAATCTGATAGTTTACAGATTCTCATTTTTAAAAATTAAAGTCAGTCAATCACAGTACTAAGAGTATTTTAAAAGTCTTGAAGGAATAGCTTAAATTAAATATATAATAGTATTTAAAATAAATGAAAATGGTATTTTCAATTTTCAACATTTTAATGTAAAATCTTATCAAATATTTTTGAACCATACAATGAATATAAGTTTTTAAGAAATTAGGAATTTTTTTTCGTTATTTATGTTTCTAATTTAATATCAAGAAAACATTTAATGCGTAACAGATATAAATTATCTGAAAGTAATAATTTAAATTCAACAGTGAAACATGAATTATCGGAATGTGCTTGTTTGAGGTTGAATGTGTCTTGGTGGTCGTCAATTTAGTTCAAATTAATAGAATCATAAATCACCAACTTTATATGGACAATTTTGAAAGTAATTTGAAGTCTAATATGATTCATGATGATTACTTTTTTATGTATGACTATCGTCCCATAAGCGGCTCTCAGTTTTAAATCACTCCTAAATTTATGAAATTTCCTTCTGAATTACCGTTTTCTGTATGGGAAATTCTTGATCTGTGACAGTTCAAAACAAACCGATTTCATAGAAATATAACTAGAAAAGCACTTTTAAGTAATAATGGGAATTCTTTTCTAGTCAATTGCATTACATTTAATTGAAGCAATGCTAAGAAAAAATAGCTCAATTATGCAAGCTAAAGAATGTGCTACAAAGTATTAATTAAAAATGTCAGGCATTTGAGCTATTATGAACATTAAATGAACAATTTCTAAATCGAAAAATTATGCAGTATTTATGGTTCACAAATTTTGTATTTTTATATTTCATTTTTATACTTAAATGTAACATAGAAACAGTAACATTAAATTCAAGAAAATTATATATATATATATATATTCATACAGATGTAAAGGCTTATTGTATAAATTAAATTTGTGTGTTCCAGATAGTAAGTCTTAGAGGATGTGCCAGCTCAGGTGTCGTCCTCCTCACTTGACAGAGGCTCAAAATTATGAGATCCGTCCCCAAAGAATTCGTATTGCTTCTAATAAGACATTAATAAAATTAATCCAATTCAGTTGGATTATTATTATCAATGTAAGAATACTTTTACTGAATTAATTATTATATTAAGCATATTTCAGCAATGCTTATAATTTTGTTATATGCCTAAAATGCTTTCTTTCGCTTGAATTTTTACAGATTAAAATTTCTTAATATTCACATAACTACTGCAATAGGATAACATTCTACATAACTTCAAGAGTACACTATATATAATATTTTCCACCTATTTCACATAAGTATAAGTTAGTTGATAAGTAAGATTTACAAACTAGTATACAGTCCCTTAAAACAAGAATTTCATCAGTAAAATGGGACGTTAAATATTTCTTGAACAGGTAGAGGAACTGCATGAAATGTCAGTTTTAAGAGTTTTATGAGAAGTGAAGAATCCAAATTTGCAAAAATTTCAATACGCTGATTGAGTTTTCTTGAACCATATTTTATCATTTTTGTTCTTAATAATAGTCTTAGTTTTTGCAAATTTTAACTTTATATAATTAGAAAAGTAATTTTTAATTTCGAACAAAAATTTTAAAAGTATAGTGCAGAAATTATTTTATCGTCAATTGTTTGAGGCACTCATTGCAAAATTTAGAGATAAAATCAGACTACAACATGAAGAAACCCATTTTATACGCTCCTTTAACTCAATGACCAGCAAAATTTTAACAAGAGAATATTCACTAATTTTAAGGTAAGAATTAGAAGAGTAATCTCATGGAAGTATTTAATTATAATCTAATTAACTCATCAACTCATTTACTCTTTAATTTAGTTTAAACCGTTGATACAAATAAATTTTTTATATAGCTGCTTCAAGCAATTGCAGAAGTTACTAAGGATATCATTTTCTTGAAACCTGTAATTTAAATATATTCATTGAACTGTTATGTATAGTTTTATGCTTCTGGGAGTCGTTGATTATAAATTTAGCTTCTGAGTATAATATATTTATTACATGACTGAATTTTTCAATGTGACGAAAACGATTTTACATTATTATTATTTTTGGTATTCCTGTTTGGTATTCTTCATACCTAACTGAAAACCATATATACTGAAATAAAAAGGTATATTAAAATGTTGAACAAACAAAATTATACTACAATTAGCTGTAATTAATTTCAAATAAATTATGTATACTAACTTATTCAAAAATCTGAATAGATTATATTTGTTTTATAGTTTTCATGGATTTCTTGAGTTTGAAAGTAAATGAAATAAAATTTAAATGAAAAAGAATTACTTTCGGTAAGTATTTATAAAATATTTTAACTAATGAAATAATTTCAATTTAATATCTAATATAAAAATATTCTGAATATTTATATTCCTTTTTTTTGTATGAATTCAAACATAAGTTTTCTATCAAATAAATATCTATGTAATGAAAGATGTTTAAATTTGGTATGCATTATTTTAATCTAAACAACTATTTTACAAAACTCTGAATAAAAAAAAATCAATTTACTTGAAAAATTCACAAAAGCTTAAGAATATTTTGCTTGCTTATAGTTAATATCTGGTTTTCAGAACTTTCAAAATTAAAAAAAAATTAGCAAGCCCATATACTCATAATTAAGGCTTATATTTGCCCAACCTGCCACTTTTAATCCACTGATACGTTCCCTTTAAAACTGTGACAATTGCTTGTAGTGAGTTCGAATCCTGCGGAGAGGCAACTTTTCATTCGTTGAAAGGTGTCCTAAATCGTAATGCAACAGAAAATTTTGACCCTCGGTTTGAAAATTGCTTCTTATATACACATGCTGATTGCACAGTTCCGATGCGCTATAGCTCCCGCTCTTTAATCGTTGGATACCAAATTTTAATCTTTTGCACGTTTGAACGAAATGTCTTTGGATACGAAATTTTATTACAATCGGCGAACTCCTTCTTGGTGCGTCTTTTTTTATTTTCGTACTAGAGTGTGTATAGTTTTTAATCATTTTAATTTAATATAAATATATTTACATAGTATAATGAGAGATGACCGTAGAGAACGATGTTTACCAATGCTACTGTTTAATTCAAAGGACTTATATAGAATGAATAGAATATTTAAAAAATAAAAATAATGGTTTGTAATAATTGTATCATTCTAAAACGTTCCAAGAAGAAATAGTTGTTACGAAGAATAGTTTTAAGTTTATTAGACAGCCCTTGAGATTTCAAATAATATTAAAATTCCATATAAGTTTGAACCAGTTTTGAATCAGACATTTCTTAAATTCTCTACTGCATATTCAGGAGGTCAAACATCATATGACATGTAAAAAAATTAATATTTTTTTATGAGTTTTACGAATTAAAAAATTAGAATTTTGAGAAAAAATCATAAGGGTAATATGATACATTTATAACGTTAAGTTAATTACATATAATAGGAGATATGAAGAATAGGACAATCAAATTAATTCCCAGACAGAAATAAATTTTCTATTTTGTGTACAAGATAATGGGTAACGTCATTTAATAAAGTGATGTAATGAAATTTCTTTAAAAATTCGGATAGTTATGTGAATAGCTCTTTTTCATCTATAAACCTTTTATTTTTTTTCACAAGTATATATTTTAAATTATACATATCTTATATACTTTCAATAACCACAAGCATTTTAATAGGATATATTTAGCGAATATAATGTGATAGAAACTATTCTATAATTAATGCTTGGCTTATGTTAAAAATAGTTGTAAAAATTTGAATATACGTAGCTTGTAAAATTAAATATTTTGAATTTCTGTTCAAATATTCATTAATATTTTTCTTTCTTTTAAGCATAAAATGATATTTAAAAAGTTGTGTAATTAAGGAAAGTATTTTAAATGTTTAAAAGTTATTGTAGTTAGTAGTTTTATCGCTATATTACTGAATTAAATCCTTTTGTGTGAATTTTAAAATTTCGATCTTTTTCTAGGATTAACGATACAGAATAATCATTAAGCAATACTATTCTTTTTATTTCCCTGTTTTAACAGAAATAAGTTTATAAACAGATTTTGAAGGGTGAAAAACCTTTTTTCATACTGAATTCCTTTCTTTTCTCTTTTTTCTTTTTATTATCAAAGAATTCAAAAGGAAATCTTTACTTGGGACAAAAGAATTTGAATAACTATTAAGAAATCCAATATTCTGGAAAATATTTGAATGAAACGTCTGTTTAAAGAAATGTAAATTATTCACTGTGTGGAAACAATCCAAGGGAAGTTTTTCATTATTTCTCCTTCGTATAGAATAGGTTCAAGAAAAGAAGAAATTATCGAATTTTTTATGAATTTACCCTGAGAGTGCTAAAAAAAATATCAGTTCCATTGATTGGGCACTTTTAAATAGCGTCCTCTGTTTTAAGCATTTTTCTAAGAGAAGTTCGGCAATAACTTTAAATTAAAGTTGGCGAACTAAATTTAAATTAATTTTTCTTCTCGAACTTCGAATTTATTTCTTCCTGGCTTAACTGAGTGATTAAAGTATTTATTGGATTTTATATTTGGGTGTATGCTTTTTAAATTAAAAGTAAATTAAAAGAAATCAAGAGATAATAAGAAAACGTTGAAAATTAAAAACTTTTATAATGCGTATTTTAAAAGAAATTATTTGAAGGAAACTAATATGATGGTGATATTTAATTAAAAATCATAGAAAGTATATGCACAGAGAAATACATTTTTATCCCAGTCTTGATGTGGAATAAAAAGATTAAACTATTTAACTGTAAAAATCTTTAAAATCTTCGATAAAAACAAAAACAAAATAATCGATAGTTCTAAAGAGGTTGTTTTTGTACGTAAATGTATCTCTAGTTCGGTAAGAAATAATTAAAGATATGCATATTAATTTTATTTAAGAATGTGAAATGACTAGAATATGCAAGAGGTGAGTTGTTTTTGAAATGTTATTTATTTCCCTTAGAAATATATCCAATATGCCTTTGTTTTTAAAATGTGTTTTAAAATCTTGTTCGTAGATTTAGATTCTTTTTCCAATCACGTATAAGAATGATTCGAACTCCAACAAATGATAGGAATTATAATTATTCATGTAATTGTAACTTCATTTGAAGGCAAGTTATATCTTAATGGTAACATTACGATGCAGAACGAATAAAACAGAGAATACTGAAAAGGATTAAGAAGTGGGAAATATATAGCTGAATTTGACTGCTATCATTCATTATCTAATTCTAATGTCATCGTTCCTTGAAATTATTTAATCATTAAGAAGTGGACTCCAAATGAAGATATGTATGAGCAAGATAAAATACTTTATTAGTCACGAAAGAATAGGTAAGGTTATTCTCGTTTGAAACTCACTCAACTCATTAATCATAGATTATGATCAAATAATAAGTCTTAGCTTATGAACTCACTCGTTTCGATTCAAACACCTCTCACAAATACCAGGTTCGCATCGAGAACTTAGACTGAAAATCACTTCAATTCAGAAAGTATATTACGACATTTGAATCTAGTTTACTAATAACTACATCAGATTGCCGTTATCTTTTATCTCCTTCATTTCCCTTTAAATTCCATTTAATTTACCTATTATTAATTCAGCTCACTTCACTTCTATCTTAATAGAACGAAAATGCGATAGGAAACATTCAGATTCATTGAAGTTAAATATACTTAAAGCTATGAAATTAACTCAGTAAATAAATTAAATAAAATTGACACTATTTTATTTAATCCTTATTTATTGATTCGTATGGTTAAATGTATTCATTTCCAAAAATGCAAAGTTAACTAATGAATGCAATCATTTTAAAAGATGTGGCCAGCCGCTAACCTTTACGTCTACAATGTGTCCGGCTAGACAAACCAATTGCCTACCCAGCTATAATTCAATCTAGAGTTTATATCCTGAGATCTACTTGACATATTACATACTATTGTTCTAATGGCTTGTCTCCAGAAAATGTACAAGAAAATGATATAAATACGTATTCTGCGGAGAATTCCAAATGTTCCCAATCTACTATTGAATCAGTTTTATTGTAGTATTTGTATTTCAACACATTATTTATTACTTGGGAAATTATACTCAGTACAATAATATTAGGAATATTTCTATCATCAAAAGGAAACATAGCTTAAAGTGTTTGCCGCAATCTCCTCCTTTCTCGGAGTAAAGGCATCATCACGATATATATCTAATACTTCTTCATCGTAATAATTTTTTTCTTAGATATAAAATATCATTTACGCTTCCCAAAATGATTTTGTGGCATAATCAGAAGCAAATTTGATAAAAATCAGGAATCAATGAAATATATACAAAAAAAATGTGTTACAACACACACACACACGTATATATATATATATATATGCAAAATAAAAATTCGAAAATAAAGCAAATAAGTGTATAATGATATGCAAACTGCGCTATTTTAATGTAGTGAAAGACACATTTAATAGAATATAATATCTATGGATTCAGGTAACTATTATTTTTAAAAGAAAAATGAAAAAAATATGCAAAATTTGAAATTAAAATGCCCTATAATTGGGGTGGGCAATTGGTTTGGCTGGTAGACCACTTTGCAGAAGTGGAAACTTACGGAGGGCTACATCTTTTAAAATGATTACAATCATTATTTAACTTTGAATTTCAGAAATGTGTAAACGGAATCTTAAGAATCAATAAATATAAATTAAATAAAATAATGTCAGTTTTATTCCATTTATTTACAGTGCTAATTTCTCATAGTTGCCAGAAAATTTAATTTTAGAATGTTTAATGAAATAAATGCATTCTATCACAGTGTTCTACATTTATTTTATATCAGGAGTGATATTTCTTGTTGAGAATTTTATCACAGCCTGTAAGTTAATGTTTGTTCAAGAGCATCTATATTTACGCTTGCTGATATTCAAACAAGTAACTCTGCATCCAAATATATGCAGACCCAAATATCGAGAATATTTTTCCAGCATATTTCTTCATACATAAACATATTTCAGCTGAAAAAAGATTGTAAAAGTTAATCAATGTTATACAATTAAACATTTTATCCATAGAGTGATCTGACTGCATATCAATAACATTCAAGCTGCTAATTCTGAACAGCTATGTCATTATTTGCTCTGGTAGGATAAAAGAGCGAATTTAATTTAGGCTCAATTATCGTAAGATACTGCAATCTCCTTTTAATTTCAGCCTCCAAACTCTACACTTTCAATCGCTAGTCTTAATAGAATTAATTTCACACACTTTCGGTTAGCCTAATAAGAGGGAAACGATAATAATTTTCTTTTCCTGATTACCTTGCAAATAGATATAGTTTTACTTTGAATGATTTTTATGCATGGGAAGGAAATCTCAGCTCAAGACGGATTTTTCTGACTATCTTGGCGGGGATAAATAAACTCTTAGATGGCCGCATGTGACTCGAGGACCTCTGTTTGCCCACTCCTGACCTGCAGCGTATGTTGTAACGAAATATTACATCAGCTACGGATGTCTGCTGGCTGAAGCGGTGTCACACATCTTTGAATGGATTAGTTTCTGAAACAGCTATAGAGACTAGAAAAGTTTAGAATTTGAATTTCTCAGCAACCACTTTTGAAATGAAAAATAAAAACAATAAGATCCATACGTGGGAGAAATAATTTCAAGGTTTCAGTAGAGAGATGGAATCAGATGGCATTTTAAATTATTTCAGCGCACAGAAAAATTACGTAATGTCAGATATGCGAATTACGAGGTGAAGATGATAACCAAGTATTTAACTCTGTATCTTAAAAGCAAAAGTCTACGGGTCGAGATTATATGGAAGTCTAACTCACAGTTAGATAACTGCACTGGATTTTTGAAAAAAAATTTGTAAATCAAGGGCAATACATTTAATACGGTTGTCTCTAAACGAATTTTTATGGAGGTACAAAATGATTCATTGTGTTTTATATATTGTATGCGTTACATATATTACAAATATTTCCCACGCAATAAAAATAAGTAAAATTATTAAGAGATATAAGTATATAATTTTCATATTTTGTATAGAAAATCCTGCGAATTCTGGATAACATGTGTTTCCGAAGCAAATGCGATAATTGAAATGGCTTCTACATAAATTTGAATTTTAAATTTTTCAGTAATTGACATATAAAATGATGCATAACTGTCTAATTAGCTGTAATACTGCGCTAAATATTGCACAAAAAACTTAATATTGAAAGTTATAATGAAAATATCTTTGTTTGAGTTTTTCTCAAAAGGTGTATTTTAGGAGTATTGGACACTTTTCTCAAGATCTACTTTATTAGTAAAGCTGATATTTTGCACATTGTGAAAGAAATCATGATATTTTTAATGCAGTGAGTGGCTGCAGTATTCTAGTTATTATGGTTGTGGACTCGCAGACTGCAGACGGTTTTTGTCGAGTCGTGGGTTCGAACCTTGATAGCAATAAAGACCCGCCGTGCCCGAAGCCTCAAGTCTAATCGTTGGTATGGTGCGGAAGTTTAGAGAAAGAGATGCAAATCAAGTGTCGTCCATATCACTTGACCGAGGTTCAAAATTACGAGGTCTGTCGCCAATAGCTAACATTTTGCTTCTAGGGATACGTTAATAAAACCAAACCAAGATATGAAGTAAATTTAACGTTTTTATATTTAATTGGCACAAATTACAAGAGTGACAAAATAAATGTATACAAATTATGGGGAATTTGAATCCTAAGATTTGGAAACTTAAAATTTATTGTTTTTTTTTATTTTTTTAAAGGTCTATTAAGTTCATTGTATATAATGTTATGTTTTAAGTAGTCTATAAATTTTGCAAGATCTAACGGCATTAAATTTATGCAAATTGTATAAGGTACCTAAAGGTGGGTGCATGTCTTGCTAATGAATACGTAGCTATTGATTATTAATTGCTCGTACATAATAAGTTAGGTTTATAAATGTGCTTTTTTTACATAAAAACACACACACACACACACACACACACACACATATATATATATATATATATGCAAATATTTAAATATTAAAAAATATAACAGCAATTATATTTAATTACAAATGTAAGCATAATTTAAATATGGCATAAAATCAGCTCCTTTTTCCTTGTCGAAAACGTCTTAGTTATGTACAGAAAAAATTGTGAAAAATAGCAACTATTAAAGTTTATGTGCTCTTTAAGTAGATTAAACAAGTATTTTTACTGAATTTATATTTCTTTAAATATGAATGTTTTTATATATGTCAAGGAAGTAATCTTAATGATACATTTACTTTATTCAATAGTGATTTTTTTTCTTATTTGCATATAGGAAGCAAGATTATCATTTCTTATTGAAAAAATTCCTGTTTTAAATTTAATAGTCTCAAAATGTTTCAAGCTATCTCCGTGTAAATTATAAAATGTGAAAGGTAACAAATATGTATTTTTACCTCAAATGATCCTGGAAGAAGTGACAGCAATGAAAAGAATAAAATACATTAATATCTCAGGAGAAATATAATTAACAAGTCTTTATTTGTTTAATATAGAAAAATAGCTAGGTATAAAAACTTAAATAAATGTACATTAAACTCAAAATAATGTTTTGAAATTAAATTGACACATTTTATTTTTTAAAATGTATTTTTTTATAAAAATACTTGGAGATTTTTTGAAGATTTATTACCAGAGAAAAATAAATATTATATATGTTTCTTGGATTAAGTTATATTACGTGCGTGATTGTGATAGTTTATTGACGATTCACTAAGAAGCAACACGAGTGTTTTTGGTGATAGACTTCGAAATTTGGAACTGCAATCAAGTGACGACGACTACATCTTAATTGGCACTAACCGCTTCAAACTTCTTCCCCACGCCAATGAGTGGACTTGCGACATCGAAAAAATTTAATGTTCATCAGCCCTGCTACACAGAGAGTCTTAAATGACATCAGGGTTCTGACACTTACGAACTGACTGAAATAAAGTCTATAGTCTGCGATCATGACCACTAGCCACCACGGCCATTTAATTTACATTACGTTAAAAGAGTACTATATTTTTCTTATTTTGCTCATATATGAGTATTTAGTTAAAGTTTAACTTTTACTAAAAATATAAATTTTATTTCAAACAATTTTTTTTGAGCAGCATTTTACATTCTGTTTAAAACGAGCCTTTCAAGATTGCTTGGGAACGTAATGTTTCCGTCTAACACATGAAAGTTCTTTCAGCCGTAATTCTTATATTATTTAATTCTTACGCATTTCGTGCCGGTTGTATATTTTATTCAAGTACCCTTACAAATAAGATTCCTGTTAATACTTTCAAAATAATTGGTTATATATTAATATTCTGTAACTTACAGGGGGAATTTCTGTTCGAATTTATAATGTGTTTATGATATCTATGGGTATAATTAATACTTAAAAGTTATACAGTCATGTAATAATTAACTTTCAAGATATTTTAAGAGATTATAAACAGGTACTTTTTAAACATTTTTATTTAAACTGTCTTGTAAATACAACCAGTCTTTTATCTTCTTTACGTATACGGCAACTAGATTTAACAGGACGAAGCCACCAGAGTACTTTGCGAGAGTTCTTGACGAGATTGGAAGTTGTGTACCTATTCATGAATATTCAATGAAGGACACTCCGCTGTCTCAAAGAGTAGTTCACAACGTAGAAAAATATTTCCACTCTGTGATTTTTCTCACTAAAAGAGCAAATTGCCTGTAATAATAAACTTCAAGTTTATGTTCATCTAATTATATAAAACTCAGAACAGTATGATAATAATAAGCAATGTAATTTTGTTTGATGATTCTTTACGTGAAGAAATTTTTAAGGATGTGTCATTAAGTGCAAAATAAATTCGAATAATAATAATAGATATCATATTTCTTTGAATATAAGAATGTCTATGGAGGATATTGTAGTGAGAAAATGAGAAATAATCAAAACTTGATCAAGAGAAAATTTTGTTTTGGATACTAATAACTTTCACATTAACTAAAACTAGGAAACTTATTTTTGGGAGAGTTAGTTAAATTCTCAGTATCTACTTTTATAATATGTGTTTATGTGAAATGACCATTTTGAGCTAATTTATTGCTTTCCATTTACAAAGAATAATTGCGCAATATATTTTAAAATGAAAAATCTTCATAAGTATAAAATTATTGAATTAAAATCCATATTAAAAGCTTGCTTTAAATCTGTAAATAAAAAGTAAAAGTATTTAACTTATTACTTTAAAATATTGATGTTAAATTAACGTATTTAGAAAGAATCACAAACTATTAAACTCTTCTTAATACCTAATTTCAATTCTAATGTTTTCAACTTTATTTGAATACTGGACTGATATAATATTTGCATTAGAAAAAAAAACAGGAATATTTGTTAAGTCTCCATAGTAATGCATCACTAGCGTACTCATAATGTACTCAAATTACAGTAGTTCCTACAAAAATCCAATTTAACAATAATTGCTCTTCCTTAAAAATGTGGCATGTAACAAATTTGATCCTTGATGTTTATTGTTCGCTTGTTTTATTTACTTTAAAATGTTCATAATTATTTCAAATACTTCAACTCATTTAAATTCATTAGCTCAAATTGCTCCTGTATATGAGTATAGAAAATTAAACACAACTATTGGTGTTATTTTAATCAGAAAATTGTAAGAAAATTGAAATAAAACAAAGCAGATATATAATGATATGTAAATACAATTGTTCAAAAGCAACGCTCAGTTAGTAGAACATGATATAATTCAACTTGGAACCTTAAAGTAAATCTTAAAAATGCAAGAGTATGTACCCATTAAAAAGTAGACGGGTCCTTTTTGTTTATAATTTTTAATTCAATAGTTTCTAATGACCTATTTATCAAATTCTTATAAATAATAAATCTATATATTCACCTAAGTGCCCTTCATTTTCAAAAGTATAATAAAAACATTGTAGGATTTGAAGTACTTTGACATTTAACTTAACTTAAATAAATTCCCAATTTAATTTCAGTTTTAAATATCTTAAAAGAACTTATACAAATACAACTTTCATACAAACTTTCACTAAAAAAATAAACATTTATTTAATGACTTCTATTTAAATAACACGTGAAGTTAATTTTAATGATGTTAAGAGGCTTTTTTTTCTTTAATCTAAATTTATTTAGTGAAGTCATAACAAAATTAGAGCAAAGTCATGCAATCAGAAATAAAGTACAAGAGTCACTTTAATGGAAGTTAATATATTACACTTTAAAATTATAATACTTTTGGAATAAATAAATTACCACCAAAAATATCAAATATATATGCAGATAAAGGGTTTGTCTTCTAGGTCTAGACTCTGCATGAATTTCTTCTTGTAATAATTATTGTGTTGCCAAAAAATTTTATTGTTGTATTTAAAAAATATATTTTATTTACTTATTTATTAACTTTTTATAGTTTAAATGTAGTAAAAATATCTAAAAAAAAGTATAAAATAAGAGAATAAGGAGAAAAAGAAATGATATTAAAACTCTTGAAAAATGGTAAAAATATATTGTTATACCAAAAGGCTGTAATAGCTGAGTTGCCAAAGTTGTTCAAGAATAATCTTCTGTTAAGAATCCAAATTCCATCAAATATAAGCGTGTTTCGAAAAAGCAGGTAATTTTGAGTCTTAAGAAATTCTTCCTTAAGATCTTCTACGCTAGAAGTTAAAACGGCTAAAGCTCGGATGATGCGCTTGTAAATTTAATTCGGCTGAAAATTACGACGAAGAAGAATTATCCCTATCGAAAAACTTATTATCAATAACAAATTCTAAAGAATAAGTATTAAAAAATCATCTGTATAGGTTTTCTCTTTAATTTCTAATGTTTCGTGATTTTTTACAGTAATAATTTGAATTTTTTTTATAAAATGTCAGCATATTATGCAGCTTATGTTCTCAAATAACTGGAAAGTATTCAATACAAAATATAGGGGTTAAAATCTAAAGCTACTTTAAAGAAGTTTTAAATTACCTCTATAATAAAAATATTATCTCACAGAAAATTTATCTGAAGAGAAAAGTGCAAATATCTCGTAAGAAAAATTGTAATATTTCTTCCTTTTTGCTTATTGTTTTAGGTTTTTTTTAATTCCCTTATACTCAAACCAAATTCTTTAAGTCCTTCTTTGCTTATGGGAGTTTACATCAGAATTTATAGAATTATTTCTGGGGCTCACGATATTCGTAGTTCCTGGATAGTCCTAAATACAAATTATTTACCATTTCATGATCGTAATCTCCATTAAATAATACGAAAAATGTACGTTCATTGATTTTCTCTATTACGTATTTCCTTCAATTTGCTTTTCAATAATATATTCTTTGAATTCATATGTATATATATATTCTTTGACTAATATGTACATATGAATAATATATTTTTTGAATTCATATATACCTGCCTTCCCGCCCGCATACACACACACACACACACACACACACGCGCGCGCGCATATATATTATATATATATGTGGTTTGCGTGGAGATTCAGTATCCAGGCAGTGATTAAGGTTTCAAGTATTTAAATAAAAAACATTAAAATACAAAAAGAGACAAAACATTAACAATTTAGAATTCAATTAATGGGAAGTGAGCCATGCAGCTGTAACAGACAAAAAATACCACAACAACGGCAGTATTAGTTAAAGTCTAAACGCCCCCCTCTCCTCTGAGGAAGAAGACCGTCTAGCAACAATCGAATTCTCTCTAGCGACAAGAACGCTTTTCACTTCTCATTACTGGTGAAGTACCTTCTAATGATGAGAGTGGTAGCTCCACACGGCCGCTCTAACTGGCTAGACAACCTCGGCTGGTGTCATTTCAAAGTAAAAACAAGGAATCTGAAATGACAGAAAAAATACAATCAGAAAAAGGAACGCCACAGTAACTAAAACGAAAAGTGACATAAAGTCAATGCAGAATTTAGTGCTCAGTTTGTGCACCACTTTTTCATTTTGTCTTCAGCGGTTGGTGCTATGTTAAGACCTTCATGAAGTCTTACTTTCTCAACTTCATAGAGATAATTGGGATTGATCTCAGGGACTTCGAAGGGACCAAAGTAGCTTGGGCGAAGCTTCAGTCCAGTGCAAAATTGTGTTCGTTGTATAGTACCTTTATCGCCAATTTGTACATACAGGCTGGTTTACATTGTTTGTCATACTATCGTATATTTTCTTCCTGCAATTTTAAGATGTTTTGTTTGGCCTCATCAAGTAATATTACTAATGTTTACATTTATGGCTATTCTTCAACCTGAAAAACCTTGTCTTTTAAAGCAGCAATTGTGAGTTTTGTTCAGGTTTCCTGAGATGTTTCAGGATCCTGAAGTTTGGCAGATAATTCTTTGTCCTATCTTTCTAATATCACTTTACTATTTTCCAATCTCTGGGACTTAGATTATTTGCTGGTTAGATCATTAGTAAATTGTTCAATCTGTCCCTGTACTTTACGAGCCTTGTTCATCAGAATTTCTGAATTAATCTATTCCTTCTCCATTTTTTCTTCAACTGTTGAACCGGGGCATGTAGACGTCGTTTCTCATCTTGAAGAAGAGAGCTTCTTGAAGGAGTAAAATTACTTTCTTATTGCAATTAATGTCGTTCTGCTTTAGATGCTCTTCAATTTCTTTCAGAATTAGCCAAATCTTCATGCAAATGAATCATATTTCCCCCTCGTAGGTATTCAATTTCTTCTATACTTCCTACAATTGAAAAGCCAGTTCCTCCTTTACAACCTGATTAGTTTTTGCATTACGTTGATAATCCTTCAACTGACTTTGTAATTTCTTTAACTGAAGAAGAGTATCTTCTTTTACTTTATTAACTAGTTCAAATTGCTGTTCTACTACTTTTAAGTCTCCTTCAACATTCTTCCTACCACTAATAGCAGTAGTTTTTTTTGTTTCCTTTCATATTCAAGTTTAGCCACCAAATCTCGAACCTGTTTCATTAAAGCTTTTCTCTTCAGCCTGTTCATTTTTGACTTGATGATCCCTTTCAAATTGTGACTTCATAGCTTTCATATTAACTTCAAGTCGTGAAAGTTGGGCTACTGAGATGTCATCATTTAACAGTATGGTAATTTTAAAATCTATATCTTTAATTTTGAGGGGTTTGTAGTTAGTGACAAGATTTTGGACTTCTTCACGAATTTCACGGTTTAAAATATCAACTACAGGTTTTGTGTTATCAAAAATAATATGAATATTCATCAATATATCATCATCAAATTTTCTACTTAAGTTTATTCCGTTTTTACCTAATGTAAACTCTGTTTCACGTAAATAGTTTATACTAACAGTAACATCGAGGGGTATTAGGTTATTGTTAGTTAAATAAATGTTTGTGGATATTGTGGAATCTTGGATTGTAACAGAATCTTGAAAGAAACCAATGCTTTTCACTTCGTCTAGGCTTATTTCTACAAATGTTGTTTGAGAGGGATACGATAGTGGGGATCTAATACTTCGATATGTTTTTTCATTAATTATTGTAGCTTTTGAACTAGTGTTACAGAGTGCAATGATTTGAGTTTTCACAAGAGTTAAAGGAACGTGCTTAATATTTTTAGGGAATTGTTCAGACAATTGCGAAATTTGGTGTCCAGTTATATTAGAAAAGTTTGAAGGTTTTTGATTAGGTGTTGTAGCAGAATTGCTGAGAATTCTTGGGAAGTTTACATGTACATTATCAAAGCTTTTACAGCCGTAATATTTCTTTCCCCCATCTTTATTTTTACAGAAAGTGCTTTTATGACCCTTAAGTTTACAGGTGTAAATGGTAGGTTGTGTTACTTGTTTGTGTTCAATCCTAGCATCTCGAGAATGATCATCAAGTTTTCGAATGTTTTGAGGCAATAAAAAGCCTTTCATAATTTTTCAATTTTTCTTTGAATTCAAGGATGTTTTTACAGCAACATAATTTTGTCAATAAATGTTTTATCATGTGCTCTAATTTGCTATTCCATGAATTGACACAATTAATGTTAAAGCTGGACCAGTGAAACATTTTTTAACAAACAAAACTTGACAAATGGGGTTTGTGATCTGGTACAAACCAAAGATATCTTCTACATCTGATATAAATGCTTCAATACTGTAATTATTCTTTGATGAAAATAGTTGCATTATATCAACAATATCTTTTAAGCCAAAAATAAGACAGGAATTATTTGGTTGCCTGGCCTCCAATGAAGAAAAAAAATGAACTGAATCATTGAGAATGACTGTGTTTTAATTTTGAGGAAATACTGCAGTTTTAAAAATTAAAGGTATTAATTATTCTGAGAGAATGTTTGTCTGTTTCTACAGGGAATAAATTTGATGACACATCAGTTAACATTTTGCTGTCAAGAAGTGATATGTTTTGAGAAAGAGTGCTATCATCATGAGTTCTTATTAACTGTTTCGAATTCTGGTGTTCACCTTTATCTGACATTTCAGGTACTAAAGCAGATTTATCAAGTAAATGAATGTCACTAAATGCATTAAAAATGGTATTAGCATAAGTTTCTAATTAAGTGGAGAATTCCAAATGCAAGATATTACAAATTGCAATTAGATCTTTAAGTAAAAAATCTTTCAATACTTTTTTTTTCGATTGTTCTAAATCAAAGTCTGGAGGAAATCCAGTAAAGTTTCTCAATCTAGCACGATTTTGTCCATCTCCATCTGGTTCAAAAATTGAACGGTGTAGGAGTTTTTTCTGTTAGTGCTAACTGTGTTTAAACACTTGGGCATCTTAGAAAAATCATTCAGGGTACCCATTATTTACATTTTATTTTCAAAACTAAACATTCAAATGAAATTACTTAAATTTCTAATCAAAATTCTTAATTTTCAAAATGACATAATCCTAATGAAAAATTTCATTCAAAATGCAACACATATATAAAAATATCAATATCAAATTCACTACTTTTTATTCAACTATATTCTGAAAATTCTTATGAAAACACCTTAGATTTGTATCCACTCTCTGTTGCAATTATTAATTAATACTTTCGTTTCACAAACACCATACGTGAAACAAATAATTCAAATTTGTATTCAATAATTGTAATTTTTTACCTCAAATTGAAAGCGAAAATAGAATATAGTTTACTTCAACAAAAGTAATTTTTTTTTTCATCACTCATAACTCCAAATATCTATATAATGTACAAAAATGTTTCATTATAACAATATATTTCCATGCTTCGATTTCAAAATTTAAAAAAAAAAGTTCATTTCACAACTTAAATTATTAATTTTGTTTTCATATACATCATACATATTTATACTCACTGAAATTCTTTCTTTATCGTAATATTATAGTCAATTTGTTCTTCAATTTGTGAGTATAATTTAAACCTCAAGATATATCAAATTCTTTAATTCAAAAGCATCAAAATTGAAAGTGAAAGTAGCTTGTTTTTACTTGAAATCAACTTTTTTTTTTCAAAATCATCAAATTTATCATTTATACTTGTAACTAAAAGGAATAATTATCTCAATTTCAATCAAAATTTCTTCAAATAAGCTAACAAAACTCATCAAAAATTCACTTCATCAAAACATCAAATGTATTCATCAAAAAATTAATCATTACTTAACTAATTCCAAAATTTTCTCACATTAGTATTTCGATTTTTAAGCATCCACACATTTGGTACTCAAATATATTAACCATTTAGAAACAATTTACTCACAGCTTTTGAAGATCATCAGAGACATTTCATATCACTTCTACCAAGAAACGGTTGGCGCTTCCTGTTTCACCATTTTCGACGCTGTCCGACGTTGAGATAGAATCCAAATTCATCTATGTTCCACAGGAAAGATTAATCTTCTTTTATAAGATAAACTAAGAGGGAATTTTATATTCATTGCAGTAATAGCTTTCATTCTTAAAAAAAATAGAAATCCAGAGATTTCACTTAAATGAGGGTTTTGTTTACCCCCCCCCCCCCCCCCCATGTGGTTTGCGTGGAGACTCAGTAACCAAACTGTGATTAAAGTTTAAAGTATTTACTTAAAACATGAAAGGACAAAAAGGGACAAAATGTTAACAATTTAGAATACAACCATTTCTTTTTTTACACGATTTTGAAATAACACGGCTTACTAATATATATTTTACACGAATTATTTGTTCTAACATGAATCCCAATTTTTTTTTCAAATAAATTTTTTTTACCCCTTAATACCACCTCCTTGATTCAGCCGCTCGATCAGGGTATTATAGCAGAATTTAAAATATACTACATAAAACAAACGCTTAAATATATTCTAGACGTTTAAATATGTATTAGGGAAGAAAGAAATCACACTGTTGTGGAAGCATGGAGAAAGTGGATTGTATTACGCTTGAATTGTATTACGCGTGCTTCTTTTTCCATCAAACAGTTACGCCAATCAAAGTTAAATGCTTATTGGAAAAGCATTTTACCTGCATGCGTCAAAAGCGTAAGTTTCGTACTACAAAAATCAGCTGCGTGTTCTGAAATTATAAATCCATCAAATGCAAGTGATAATGAAAGTATTAATAACATGCAAACGGATGACATCGAAGAATTGATGCTAGAAAGTCCTTTGGATGAGGCCGATTTGATCGAATTTATGATAGCTTATGATAATAAAGATGTCGATAATGACGATGTTGAAGATGAGGTTCAGCTATTAATAGCTGATTTAATTCACGAGGGCTTGAAATTTTCTTCATGTATGAAACAACTTTTCTTACTCATGATATTGACATAAAGCGTGCATTAAAATTTCAACGTAATCTAAAGTTTTGTATAGCTGGATATCAAGAATTATGAAAGCAACTTGACAAACCAGAAAAAAAATTGCTAATAACAAACTTTTTGTGACAACTGCAACAAAAAAAACCAATAGGGGCCTTTACTAAAGAAAGAAATACTTCAATTGAATCAAAGCCGACAGTTATGCTAGACATATCTGAAACTTCCAGTGATGAAAGCATTTTTGATCCAGTTTGTAATAAACATGTACGCTTATTATCAAGTAGCGATGAATTGTAGTTAGTTAGTAGTTTTATACATAATTTCAATTTTAATTTTTATATGTTGCATGCACCCATAGATTGAATTTTCACTGCATACTAATTTTAATATTTTTTGTAATAAAAATAAATTGTTTTTGTTTTAGAAATATGTAATATGAATTTCATTATTACTTTTTTTGCACGGTTTCTTGAGAAATTATGTAGCGCTTTCTCATCTTACACGATTTAATAATGTTATGGAAAATATCCCCAAATTTACCATATGTCGCATGTATTTTTACACGATTTTTTTTGCACATTTTTCTCAGGAACGTATCTACCTTGTAAAAAAAGAGTTGGGTGTACAATTAATGGGAAGTAAGCCAAGCTGCTCTTTATAGGCTAAAAAGACCACAACAAGAGCAGTATCAGGTCAAACGACCAACATTCCTCTGTGAAAGAAGACAGTCCCGGAATAACGTGTTGTATCAGCGAGAGGATAGCTCTTCGCTGCTGATCACTGGTGAAGCGTCCCTTCTATTGACGAGAGTGGTAACCACACACACACACACACACACACACACACAGATATATATATATATATGTATATATATACATATGTGTATATATATATACATATGTGTGTGTGTGTCTGTGTACATTTATATATATGTGATTCTTATTTTTTTCATTACTAGTGTTTTAATGACGATATTTCCTTTTAAGAGAAATGATAATTTCCCTCAATTTCGCTAACTCTAAGTCCATTTCATATTTGTAATCCATGTATTAAAAATTCTCTGCAGTCGGTCTTACCGAATTCAAAATACAATATCGTAAAAATAATTTTTTTTATTCAAGATTATTTCTACAAAAACGAACCAGTTTAAGAATACATAGTTCTTCTACATTCACACAAATCCGAGTCTCTCATAATAAAGAGCAAAATGAGTTATGTTTGGAGTGAAAAAAATGGTATTAGAATATATGGGATAAGTATTTTTCTTATATATTCGTGTATCTAAAAAAAAGAAAAAAAAAGGAAGCTCTGTATCATATAAAGTTCAAAAAAGAAATAATTAAATTACTATTTTTTTTAATCAATAATCATAATTTATATAAAGTATTAGTATGGTTTCTCTATTCCTATTACATTCGGAAAAAAACCACTAAACGCAACCAGATTAGTTAGACATCTACTGTGTTTAATTTTTAATTCTTGTTTCAGTTTAGATACTTCAAGGCAATGAATTTAGTTTCCTAGAAACTTAGATTAAGTGTACATAATATTTTTTTTAATAATTGTTTTTCATTACATGTTGAAGTATAATAAAATATCAATTATTCAATATTTGTACTGAATGTAAAATAAGATTTTCAAATTTTTGCCAATACATGTTTATATTTTTGGTGAATTATTCAGAAAATAAATAGAAGTATAAAACCATTATAAACACCTTGCTAGAGATTATTAGAAATGTGTATTCAGTTAATAAGTTATTGAATGTAAAAGAGGAAATCAATAGGAATTAAAAAAAACAACAACAAAAATATCTTGAAATAAAAACATGAATAGAACCATCATTACAATAAACTAAATTTAATTGTTAAAAAAATTGCACAGTTAAGATCACTTTTAAAACTTATCTGAATATATAAATATCAAAAATTGTTTCCAATATATAACAAATAAAATTTTGGATTCCAAAATATTAATCTGAGATTTAATTCGTTACTGCAAATTTAATTATGTTCCAAAGGTGATCGATTTTTCTATGAAAGGTAGTTTGTTACTGATAAATCATTATTCTGTTTTATTACTATGCTATCATTAATTTCAAAAAATAATTAGAAATGCTTGCGACGTTTGTTACTTGAATTAATCAATTAATAATTTTACAGCAATTAGTCCTTTCTTAACGATGTGAAAAATAAATTTTTAAATTAACAAATGTTTTAATTTTAATTTTTGCTTAAGTAAAGTACATTACCTTAAGGAAAATAATAAACAATAGCAATTATAATTTCTAAATTTTTACGATAATAAGAAATTATTTAAATTACTATTGTGTCATAAAAAACTGTATAATAACAGTATTTTAGTAAAATTTGTGTACATATAATGGAAAATGTAAATGCAAATGACTGTTAATATAATACAAAATGCATAGAGATTCAAAGTAAATTGAAAATTTCCAACAAAAACTTTTGAGAATACTAAAGATGAAAAACATTAAATATTAAAGGAAAAAGTATTTAAGAAAATTAAGGAAAGGAAAGTAATACAAAAATTTCATAACATGAAGAAAATATATAAAAAGAAACATCAATAAATAATTGAGAAAAGAAAATCCTTTTAACATATAACAAAATGGGGGAAAAACGTTATGTATTATTTTCTATAGATTAGAATTGTGGACTCTGCTTAAACATGCTTTTGTGATCAAACTTCTTAATATCTTTAGCAACTCTATTAAACAAAGTAAAAGCCTAACATAGATAAATGAAAAAAAAAAAAAAAAAAAAAAAAGAAATTAACCAGCAAACAAAAAAAAAGAGGACATAAAAGGAAATGAATGAAATCTAGCACTAAATCAAAACTCAATGCAAACTACACTCAAGAGCCAAAACATTATGACCACCTGTCAATAACGAGTTGGCTCACCTTTGACGCGCAACACAGATTCAACCCGCCTTGGTATTGATGTCACAAGTCCTTGGTAGATGACCGGAGACAGATTGTACCAGATGTTTAAGCAACGGTCAAGCAAATCCGAGATATTGCGAATTGGTGGTCTTTGAACTCTGAGCTGCCGTCCCACGACATCCCAAATGTGTTCTATCGGATGGAGATACGGTGAGTTAGGCGGCCAGGACATTAACTGGAATTCAGCATCATGTTCCTGGAAACACTCCAACATAATTTTATCCTTGTGACACTGGGCGTTGCCCTGTTGGAACATTCCATTTCCAGCTGGAAAAACAGAGGCCATGTAAGGGTGCAACTGGTCCGCAATGATGTTCAGATACCCTGTAGCATTCATGGTTTGCTCTACCATAACCACGGGTCCCAGAGATGCTCAAGAGAACGTCCCCCAAAGCGTAATACCACCACCACCTCCGGCCTGTGTATGATCTATACATTGAGGGCGCAACTGTTTGTCTGGAAGACGGCGTATCCTGACACGGCCATCGGCGTGAAGAATGACAAACCGTGATTCAGCTGACCAAGCAACTCACTCCCACTGATCCATGGACCAGTCGCGATGTTCTCGGGCCCAACGCAAGCGCAGTTGGTGATGACGCTTGGTCAGCAAAGGCACACGAGTGGGACGTTTGCTGCGTAGCACCATATCCAACAGTGTCGGCTGAACAGTGTGCTCCGATACTATTCTACTTGGCCCTGCAATGTATTGGGCTGTAAGATGAGCCACTGTCTGACTCCGGGTTTGCTTCACCATGCGAGACAGTCTCCGACAACCTTTTTCTTTGATACCGTGTCATTTTTTTTTAAAAATCAAGCATATGAAGTGAACGAGACATTTATAATTTTAGTGAACTACTGAATGTTTCAGTATTCTAATTAATTAACTTCATAGTAAATCATATTTGTAATAATTTATAATTTACAATACACTCATTTTTCTTTATTTATAGAAATGAAAATTCCAAATATTCTTTTCTTTTTTTCTCAAAAGAATACAAATAAAAATTTTAAAACCTTAAAAAATGCATTTCCCCCCATTAAATTGTAATCTTTAAAAGAGTGTATATTTCCAAGTATTCATCTCAAATTATGTTTCGATTAGCTTTTCCACCATTTCAGGTTTCCATGATTTTTCATGATTCAATAATTTGTGTTCAGAATTTATGTACTGCATATAAATAACTCTTTGTGTCTAGTTTTATTGCAAAATCAATGCATTTCAAATTGGTTGCTTAATACCTGAATAATCCTTCAAAAGGGAACATTTCCTTTCTTTCTTTACTTTCATTTTTAATTTTTCACAGAAAAAATATGTATGACTCTTTGTTACATTAGTTTTAGTACGATGTACATTATAATTTATTAGGATGAAAATGTTAATGCAAATTTCTCATTTTTTAACAAGCTAAATGTTGTTTTTGCAAATAATCAAAATTATCTTTAATAATTAAATTTGTTACCATAATGTATGTTAGAATTTTTATAAGTATGAATGCATCAAAATATGAAACAGCAAATGAATATGATAATTGAAATTAGAAGGTCATGTATTTTTTGATTATAGTACAACTATGATATACATTTATTTCTGATATAATTAGTGTAAAATCAAGAGATATTTTCAAGAGAGGACATTGATTACATAACTTTTAATTTTTAGAATATGTCGAAAAACTCAAAACTCAAAGTTTGAGTATAAAAGAAAGTGTAGCATGAAAATAAAAGAAAGTATAATACAGTTTCTTGAGTATAGTATGATATATGCAAAATTAGTTAACTTGATTTTATTTCAGTTTCATTATCCCTTCGTCTTAAAGATGAATGTTAATCTTTAGATAATGTTAA
This sequence comes from Nephila pilipes, assembly GCA_019974015.1. NCBI lineage: Eukaryota > Metazoa > Arthropoda > Arachnida > Araneae > Nephilidae > Nephila > Nephila pilipes. The sequence continues at coordinate 68,566 of BMAW01099850.1, read as the reverse complement.
TTTTCATTCCTATTTTTTAAAAGTGATGTTTAAATTGAAAATGCAGACAATACATTTTCTTTTTTCATTCCTAATGAGAATAGCAATATTCCAACCTTTAGTTTAGAGGTAAAATAAGCGATTTTCTTGTTAATCGAAAATTCCAATACTTTGGAGAACAATTTGAATGAAATGTCTCTTTATGAGAATAGAAGAAATTAATTTTTCAGACATAATCGAAAAACGAGTTTTAATTAATTTTTTACTATTAGGAATGGGAAGAAATGACAAAATTATTGGATTTTACATTATTCGGGCTTTGAATACTTTGAAAATGACGTATCAAATATCGAATTCAATGTATATGAATCTTACATTTATTTCGTTTTGTTTTGTTATTTAATTATTAATCTAAATTTATTTTTATGATAAATTAAGTAATTAAAAATATATGGTTTTCAAAATTAGATCTAAATTTTGGTTACCTATTTAGTGATACATTTATTGAACCGTAATTCTATTTTTACGATTACGCAGAGAAATGAAAATATTAAGAACCAATTTTCTTTAAAAATTATATACTTTGCAGCATGTGTTTTGAAAGAAATAATTTTATACACTCATATATTCTAAGAAAGTTTAACGCTTTTTCGGTCATTTATATTTAGAAAAATATTTTGCTCGATATTTGTTGATATAATAATGAAAATGCAATTATTGTTAAAACTTATAGAGTTTCTAATAAGTTTAAATAAATAAACATTTTTCAGCTAATTATTGTCATCAGTAACTCAATTTTTAATTTTTCAGAAACCTTTATGTATAAAATCGAGATTCTATCATAAAAATTAAAAGCGTAAAATAACAGTTTCTGCACCTTTTTGATGGTATCCTTTTTTGTAACTCACTTTTACGTCAAATGTAAACTTATAATAAACCATTGTAGACCTTTGCAATAAAATCCAATATTTAACTCCCAGAAAATGCAGAAAATTCTATTTTCAGAATAACTACTGAAGCAGGAATTAGAATCTCAAAAATATTCGAAGCATTTAAAATTCAAAATTTTAAAAAATAAATTCAAATATTAACCATTAATTTTTTTTCATTTCTCTCCCTCGTACATAATATTCTAATATGTTAAATAAAGATGAATGTATTCTTACAATTAAAACAAAAAGACCAAAAGAAAATCCTTCTTAATTACATTGAGCCACCTTAAATATTTTTTTTAAAAAAAATATTTTTTTTCTAAGATTTTAATACTTTTAAACTTATTTCAAAAAATTTCCCATTCACTTTGCTTAGAGGAATGTTTCTTATTGGAGAAGAATGGATGTGTAAAGAAATCGTTTCTACAGGGGGTGATTCAGGGGACTGAGAACAACTGTATTAGCTTCCACATGTTGGAGGATTGAATCGGAAGACATTAATGCAAGAGGGAGTTTTTGACAAGGATCGTGATTCTTCTTACGACTTGTTTTGACCGATGCTTTGGCTTCCAGGTGGAGTATAGTTAGCAATCTAAAATGTTTGTTTTGGTCTCAAATGTATCTCCTGAATTAAGATTAGGTATAAAGAATACTTCATTACGAACTCTCGCTGCTCAACTATGAAAGGAAAAGATACATTTAAGAAGGGTCTAAGAGGGTTTCATTACACGGATTGTTCCTTCGTGGCATTTATTGGTCTTTTAGTTTTTGGCGCCATTTTCTCTTCTGTTGACAAGGAGTGAGCTAAAATGAGATCCTACCGGAGCACCAATCATCATACTCATAAGTGGCATTGATTCAGCTGATTCGAGTATATTCAAGAATTTAGTTGAATAACTCATTGCTTCGAATTGATGCGATCAATTCAACCGCATGTGTAATCGTTCATTTTTGCATTGGTTTTTTTTTACCAGGGTGAGACAAATTTTATTCTGATTTTCAATTTCTTACTTGACTTGCTTCATTTTGTGTTAGTGTAATGATTTAGTTGTAACTGAATAAGTAAATATGTTATTTGAAGTATTTTTCGTTCATTTCGGTGCCTATTTCTTCTTCTCTTTCTTTTTTTTTTCCTGCTTCAATGTTCTTGGCTTCATATGCTTGTTGGGTGGTGTTTTATTGTTATGATGAGATTACTGTGGTACAAAACAATGAAACATCAGCAATAAAATGCTCTCTACACACTCCCGGCACTGTGAATAACAAACAGTGGAATTATCAGTAGAATCAGTCGAGTAGCTTTTGAGTCGATAGGGTTCAGGCATAAAAAATGAATATTTTAAATATGAATATCAAAAAGTCTATCATTTTAGGAAACAAACTTTTAAAATTATGTTCGACTTGCATTATTTTACCAATATTCAACAAAAATGCAACTTCAATAGAATTCGAATAGTGAATAAGTACCCAAACTTCAATTAACATTGTAAAAGCAACAGCGTTATCTGCAGAAATTTATTCAAACCAGTCTAAACACTATTAGCAGTAACAAACTAATATAATAAAATACTGAAATTTTTAGCGGATCAGGTTGAGCAGTGTTTGAGGCTAAAGGGTATACAAATACAAATGTTACTTTTTATTTATATTATATATACAGATTACGCTTGAAATACTTTCAAAATAATTATTTCGTTGTTTGAAAAGTAAAATAATGTATTCACTCTTGTTTTAAATATTATCATTGGAGCTTTATACTTATCATTTATAAATTGTGCAGTTGCAGTGTAAATAAATCTCATCTTCAATTAACACTGTAAAAATAATAGTACTAGTTATCTATATTATTTCTTTCAAACCATTTCATAAACTCACTTGGCAGTGTTAAAAATAAACTCAAATTTTCATCGAAATCAGTCGGGTAGTCTTAACGTCTATAAGGCATACATATATGAACATTACTCTTGGATTATATAGATTTCAATTCATACGTAGGGATATGACGAAAAAATGAATTTTTAGTAGGGATTCCTTTTCACAACACCAAAAAATATGCTGTTGTTTTCTAGCGAGACATGAATCTAAAAATAGAGAATTTATGGAACGACTAGAGTACCCGTATATTCGACGGGATAAAAATATGCATCATACTTAACTTGCTTTCCTCAAACCAGCTACTTACATCTCTTTTATTATGGTGCTCATCCATTTCACTCTAGTGCTCTTCCCAAACAAAATGATTTTGTGATTCTTTCCTCTCGACAAGATGCAAATACTCTTTTCTAAACCAAACATTCCATCTGTTTCGAAATCAAAACCTTAATTCATGCGCATCTGTAACACCTACATTTTACCTTTTCTCTCCAAATAATAAAAACTTAAACCGTACTTTTCAGACATAATTTACATAAAAATGAAAGAAAAGAATGCTCCATATTCTTAAGTTACAGCAGAGAACATTAAATGGTTAGTTAAAAAAATCGTTTACCTAGAACAATATAACGTACCCGTTTCTCTCAAAGTTAAATAATTTGCTTAAAAAGAAAGATTTTCCTCTATAAGCTAACTATTAGCAATCAAAAACACAGAACACGTGATATATATATATATATATATATATATATATATATATATATATATATATATCAGTAGGGTTCCAGAAGTTTTATCTAGATTACCAAAAAATGAAACCGTTATGGAACCTAAAAATCTCAAATTTAGCGTGCACTCGATACTTTAATTTAACCATAAAAGTAACAATGGTGCCTATTGGATTCCATTCAAACCACTCTCTAAGTACTCCTGCCTCTAATGAAACTTCTGGCCTCAGGGAAATCAGTCAAGTAGTTGTGTTGTCTTTGGGGCACACACATATGAACATTATCTTTTATTTATATAGATATAAAGTTTCACTTAGCTTAACTATTTTATACGTAAGCTTCAAATGTCTTCTTAAAATTTCTTTATAAATAAACTGCTCATTTGTACTTAGGGAAACTCAAGTTTTTGTGCAAAATGTTTATTCGAAATTTTAGACTAAAATTACAATATTGGCAAATAATATGATTTCAAAAATTTAATGGCAATAAAAAAGGTTTATAGTCTATATAACGTAGAACACAAGTTCATAAGTAAATTTAGAGACAATGGTCTTGATTTCAAAGAAGGGCATTATATATTAATTTCTTATTGGATAACAATAGTTAATTACGGAAAAAATTAGTTAAATATCGGGGGGAATCAAACGTAACATCCACCTCCACTAATTAACATGGATACAAAAAAACATCTAGAATCTCATTTTAAAGATTTATAATTTAAGTGTTATTATATTAAAGAAAATTAAGAACATATCTTGACATCTTCACAACATAAACTCAGAATCTAATATTTATCCCATGTATATTTATCAAACATAGAATAAATTATGTCTTGTGGTGATCATATAATCTTTATAACACTTTGTAAATTATACCACCTGATGTATTAAGCAATATGATAACTTAAACTATTTGAAATTTGGTTAGATTTAATTACAAAATAGCCGTTTATAGGTCAAAAATATACTTTTAACGTACAACCTAGAAATAACTTACTTATATAATCAAAGATAAATATCATTCATATAGGGTGCTGTAGAAATAACTCTTCTATTTCAAAAATAAATATTAAAGCAAGTCATTCAAAATTTTATTTTACACATTTTGTTTTTTACATTCGCCTTCACTTCGTTTTGAAAATATCTTCCAAATGCCAACCTTCACTGTTTATACATTCTTGAAGTCTCACAAAGAAGTTCCCATTATCCACTTAGTTATTTCTTTCGGTATTGTTGCAGTTTCTTGGCGGTGAGCAGCTTTCAACTCCTAAATAGTTTGTGGCCTATTCTTGCTGACATATTACTTCAGAGGCCTCCAGAGAAAGTGGACTTAAGACGATAGATTTGGAGAACATTCTGACCATTAAATGTCACTTCGTAGTGAGATCAGATGCTTTGGAAATATTTCTTATAGCATATCCATCGATATTCTGGCTGTGGCATAATGTTGTTGGAAACCCATAGCCAAATTTCCCTGCTCGTACAGTTTTGGATGCAGAAATTTACATAACCTATCTACATAGCGGACAAATGTAACCAAAACTGCTTTGCCATTATCCTAAAAAAAATATAGGTCTATAGCTCCAAAATCTGCAATAGCATACACAATATTAACTCGATCACAATGAAGAGGTCATTCATGGATTAATATTAGATTGTTTGGAGCGCAGTAGCGAAAGTTAAGTTTGTTCACACAACCTGACAAATGAAAAAGAGCCATCACTTGAGAGAAAAATAACGTAATGTGGAACATTTTGTAGAATAGCATCAGGAGATACACTGTGGTTAGCCCCATTATGGTCATTAAGTTCTTGAATGGCCACTATTTTGTCAGGATGGAACTTCAGGTCTAAGTGTAAGATTCTTCTTACAATCAGATTGGAAATTCTCATTGCAGACGCATTCCAATGAGTTGAGCGTTGAGGAAATCCGATAACGGCTTGTCTCACTGCTTCGACATTCTTTGATATCCGTTTCGTTATGAGGTCTGACTGGAGTTTTACTCTTTAAAGTCGAACTTGTTCCTCTAAAATTTTGTGCTCATAATAAAATAAACTTAATTTTCGCATTTTGATCAAAGTATCTACGAAATAATCGCTGTGAAATGCTGACATAGTCGGCATTTTTGAAATACGCCTCTGTCACGAAAGCGTGATGCTTATCGCTCCATACCATGATGGCTACTAAAATGGTAAGCCATTTGCTACTCAAAGCCAGTTCCGAAATCGTGGCGCACAACTAGCACGGGAACAGTGGAAGAGGGAAATCAGGGATTTATTTCTGCCCCATCCTATATAATAAAAGAGGTACAAAAATTAACGATTCAAATAAGGACGTTTGCATCAAAATAGATAAAGATTTTTCTCGTTTTCAATCTTGCGTTTTCTTACTGCCATTCATGGAATTGCAAAATATATCATGTCATTTGTTACACAAGAAATTCCGGTTAAAAATACCGAACTTTCTGAATACCCGGTCTTAATTTAAACATATTTTTAATTGTAGATGATGATATCACTACGTAGGGTTGTTTATAAAAAGAATAGTGGGAACAGTATAAAGAATCCTATAAAAAATGTGGTTATGTAATGTAAACGGGTTTGTTCAATATTTCGTTAAAAATGCGTGAATTTTATTTGTGATTTGTGTGACTGATTAAAACATTTTCGGATGTATATATCTATGGTGATGCTTTTCACTTCCTCTCTCATTCCTTGCCTAATATTGTTCCTAACATCTGATCTATTTCAAGTTACAGTATATTGTTATTACCAATGGAATGTTTTACAAATTAATATAAGTTAAAGTAAATAAGAGTTAACGTAGTTTAATGGGAAAAAAGTCACAACACATTGTTTGTCGAAAAATGTAATTATATGTTAATTCTGGAATAATCTTATTACAATATTCTAACACAAAAAATGTTCAACATGCTATAACTGAGCGAATATATTCAAAAGATTAAGAAGAGTCATAAATTATGTACATATATTAATAGAATATATGCAATGGTTATAAAATTTAACGCTGACATTGGATTAATTTGTGTAAACGAACCATTGATAGCGTCTGGAATGATGCGAGACGATGCTTAGTAGCTACTTCAGACATTCTTAAAAGTAAGACTATGTTTTAAAGTATATTTAGGAAAAATGTATTCTAAACTTTAATTTTAGAGGTGTTAAAATGATAATATATTCTGTGACTCTTATGCATGAAAATTTATTATCACTTTAACTATTAAATTTTACAGATTTTACGTCAGAATATAATTAACAAGCTTAGAAAACCTATACTTTATGCACTAGAATTTAAACATGTACCAAAACGGTTTAGTCGTGGCTTAACTTATGCAAATCAATACCATCACATCATTATTTTGATATTATAACTTTCTTGAATTTAGTTCGCAAGGCCGAAATATTTTTACTAGAAAAAAGTATTCTGTTATTATTTAAATTGATCAATACATAGAATTTTGACAGAATTTTTATCGTACTGGTATTCTATTATTATTCTCATTTGCGTTTTTATACTTCCCCATTTGGAATTAAATTCTTGTAAAGTTGATTTTTCTAAGGCACGAAAGTATATGCACCAAGAAGGAATTATTTAACTGCGGCTAGAATTCATTGATGGGATGAGCATTCATTACAAAGAAACAATAAAAATTCTCCTTCAAAGAAATTATTTATTCCAATGACAAAAAGAATAAATAAATTCGTTGGTCCACTTTTGACACTGGTCTAATGAGGCACGTGGTGGGACACAGACTGATGTAATTTTTGAATGAAGTGGAATCTAAGTACCGAGTTAAATTAGCATATTCTGAGATATTGAAGCCGTCAAAACCGGTATCAAATATGCTCTTTGGGTGTGAATTCAATGGAGGCTAAATTAATCGATTAATGTTATTAAGATGCTAAATCTGCAGATATATTCAGTTGTACTTTAAAATAATTGCAATGAATATCTTTGAGAAGATTCAAACTTTAATAAACACGGAAACGAATATTATTCAGTCACTTAAAATTGTATTGCATATTTCATTCAAACACGGATTTTATGGTATTAAATATGGAAAATTGTTCTTTCCCCACTATTATGAAATTGACTTAGTTTTCAGTTTTAATTATTCAGCGGTACTGACTTTTTAAGTAAATACTGGTCTTTTAGAATTTTTATTTTTGAGGAAGACTTTGACCTATTGAGTTAGTTTCTATAATTGACAAAAAAAATGGGATTATGCATATTGCAGTTCATATTCTTAAGACATTATAAGGTTCTTAAACACATGAAGCCAGCTGTTACTCAGGATTGCCTGCTCGTTGTCGCATTCTCTTCCAACGACCACAAATACGTGCAGTCTCTTGCAGCTTTTAGCTTCTGATTGACTCACGACGTGACACCAACTTTGTGTATATTACTTTTGATACGTAAACTATTTAAGTCAATGATCAGTTGCAGTTTCTTTCATAATAATTTATTCACAGCACACGACAAGAATTATATACACTATATTTACGATACGCAGTAGTTGTTTTATATATTTTTAATTAAAGTATTAAATTGCGAGCTTCAATTTAGAATCCCATATAATTACTGACGTCCTTATTCCTTCATGCTGATCCGTCCTCTGCCATTATGATGCGGCAAAAGAGCATTACTCAGTAGGGCGTATGCGCCGAAACCTGGATTGCTTTAAAAACGAATACTTTTTCTATTTTTATTCTTATTCTAAATTATTATTTGTTTATTTGTTATTATTCTATTGTTATACATTTTTATCGTTATATTTTTGTTTATTTATTATTGTTCTTTTATTATATTATTATTGCCTTTTTGTTACTTAATTACTATTATTATGATATATTTTACTACTATTTTATATTATTATAATATAATTATTGCAAAATGCTCCATATAATTTGTTTTTTACATTTTTTTTTGTAATTAATTTAATTTAATATTCAATTTAGGTTTTGTGAGTTAGGTCAAACTTTGTGGACTTAAACTCTATAGTGAAAAACATCCGGTCATCGATAGACACTCTCCAAAGAGACAGCTGGTCTCAATGGTAAAAGCATGTGTGCACCTGCCATCGCGAAATGGATAAAAACAAAAGTAAGATTATATCATTTGCAAAATGTTTTCCGTAAAATATTTTTTGCTTATGGTTGAAAATTCCTAGTTAAAACAAGTAAAGAAAAAAATAAGGAAATTTCCTTGAATCTGAAACAAAGCATAAAATGGTAATTCATAGAACAAAAGAAATGTTTGAATTCTTTGAATTTTTATTGCATTCTTTACATTGTCTTGATTGAGATTGGATGCTTTTTAACCTAGCGCTACAAAACACATCACGAGATATATTGACAAATCTCGTAAATTTGACGTCACCTTCATATAAACAGAAAATAATTATTTCATGTCTTCCTAAGTTAATGTTACCTTTTTTAAAAAAAACGCTAATCCAGTAGTTAATGACATATGTCTAATACAACTTCTGTAGAAACTGGAAACTTTAATATGTACATAAAACATGTCTCCTCAGTATTCTTGAACGCATACTCCCATATTATTCCAACGAACGTTTTCATTTGTGTATTTCTAAAGATAACTTTTCTAGAGGAATATTAGATATTTCTAAATATATTGTTTAAAATAATCTTATTACAATAAAAATATTATTCATTTTCGAAAACATTCTAAAATAAAAGTGGAGTCAAGGGATGTCATCCTCTATGGTCCGGAAAGAGCGCTAATTCAGTGAAGCATCTTTTTCGTTTGACATCTAGAGGTCAGTGTTCAAAAAACAACTAGCTACAAGTGTTGAGAGAAAAGACTTTGTAGTGAGTTACTTCCTAGCCTCTCATCCCCGGCACAGTGCTTGTGTGAAACGGCAGCAAGAGATAGACAAGAGAAACAGGCATGATAAATATTTTTTTGTCTGACGAACATGGTAACTTAAAAAGGAAAACAGACGACGTATTTGTTTTACACGTTCTGCGCTAATTTAAATCTAGAGGTGAGTATCATTCATTGTGAATAATAATGGTGTAAAATTGATTATTATGAATGGAGTTATATTTATTACAAAAAATATCCTGATTTACAAACATTCTACAAATTTTTGGGCTGGGACAGTGATAAGTTAGTTCTCTACGAATTATTTTAACAGAAAATTTACCTGATATAAAAGTAAAGAAAAGTATAAAAGGCTGGAATATAATGAATTACTGTTCATTCTTCAAGATACCAGAAAAATTATGCTGTCTTGGGAGTTATTTTAAATGGCGTTGTGGATTTTTACATTATCGTTTGAACTTTTAGATCTCTATATAAACTTAGTAACTTTTTTGTGTGTGCGTTGGGAATGGAGTTGGATCTTCTCATAAGGGGTGTGACTATCTCGTTAACAAAGATAGTAGACGGAATTGAGCTTTAAACGTCGTGAGTAGTTTTGATTTGAGCCATTCTCCTATTACCATGAAGTTATCAGACATTAATAAACTTATTTAAAATAGAATAAACTTATTTATTATGACAAAATTTAGCCTGCTTCCGTACTATCCGTAACAGTATTTCAGTGAATAATTTAACAGTCCAAAAGAGATCACCAAAATCAGCAAAGACTAGGATAGTTTTAAAAAAATCAATTTTTTATCCTCTGAAAATGAATATGCTAAAATTTTAAATTGCTTAATAGAAGACTCCTCAGAAAACGAATTAATAATAGCTCGTAATTTGTTTGAACTTAGATTTTTAAGGTTCTGAGAAAGAGAAAAAAATATCATTTTTAATCTTTCTGATCTTAAAATACTAGAGAAAATGTTAAACAAACAAAAAGAATGTGAACAAATAAGAATATAGCTTTTTATGATTTAACACAAATATTTCGCAAATGAGATTGTTGACAAACTCAGGCAATTCTGACATAAATTTCAATCATGTAGAAAATCTAGTTAAGAATTTCGACAGGACTGAGAATTGTTGTATTGTTAAATGATAAAAGATTTTAAGTGGAAGGCTTATTTATTATTTCTTAATGATTTGAGAAGAATTGATAATTGGAAGATGTTTATTCAGGGGGAATCAAGAATAAATTATTGGGAAGAATTTAATCGCTTTGTAATTTGATTACTGATGCAATTCTGCCTAATTATATTCCATAGTAACCAAGAGACACTGAAAAGAGAAAGAAAATTTCATGAAAGAAATGGCAAGCTGTGGTTAAATTGATGGTTTGTCTGTAATTAATTGTATAATCTAAGTATTTTCCAGACTCTATCGGCAACAAAAGTATTTTGTATGAAGTAAGAAATTTAAGAGGAGTTATACAAAGACATAAAGTTTATGAAAAAGAATTGAAAAATAAAACTGTATAGGTCATTTGACGATAAGGTTTATTTAAGTGGGATAAATTTAATATTATAGATTCCAAACCAAGCCATAAAGCTTAAGAAAATATAATTAATCATAAATACGACAAATCAATTCTTAGAATAAACGCTGTTTTATGTTTTAATTATATGAATGCGGACATCACAAAAACAATTTTCTCAATAAAATTAATATATTAAAATACTATAAGAGGAAATCTTTTGGAGATGTATAAGAAACTGAACTTAAAAAAGACTTTGATAGAATTTTAATTAGTAATTCGAAAAATTCTTCGAATAAATTGTATAAAATATTCGATATTCAAGGCGAAAAAAAGAAATACATCAATCGATAGCGGAAACGATGTAAATTTCAGGAGCTCTAGTATATGAAAAACTGGGTCTCTTGAATTAAAATCAAAATAAACAAAATTAAAAGGTGTTATAGATGAAGAAATACATTCACAAAGGAACTTTAATACAGAAATAATGATTAATAATTACACTATTGTCAGAAAAATTTATGTTTTAAATAAATTCTGTTGGGAATTTATACTTGGAATGAAATAATGTTCTCTTGCATTTAAAATATCTCTGAATGGAAATAAAAAAAAAGAGAATTGTAGAAAAGAAAACCGAACTTTATTATTGTTTTGCACAATATTTTATGATCTATTGAGGAAATGTGTTTATAATTACGGTCATGAATTTCTCTAGCTGAATTAGATCATTCAAATTATAAAGAAATTAAGCAGCCTGTAGAATCGACTCTGATGCTGAAGAATATAAAAACTTCATCGACTCACATGGAAATAACTGCGAGAATCGCCTCTGATACATACACTGTATTCACAGAAGACAAATTCAATAAATTCTGCGAAGATGGAGACATAACTCACATGGAACTTATCGCAAGAATTTCTCGTGAAAACACGTCGATAGAAGTGAAAGACAAGAAGATCTGAGTAGTGAATCCGGGAGTAGCAAGATTTCAATAGAAGATGCCGATGACGAAAAAAGACGCAGAACCTCTGATTATCGCATATCAAAAGACGTTGCGCTAGGGAAGAGGAATAAAGAAATGAGAAGGGGAGGACAAGTGCTGCTGGAAATCCATAAACTGCCTAGAGGTAGAGAGAGAGAGGAACTTTGATGATAAGGAAAAAGTACCCAAAAGTCACTAGAAAGCAGGTAAATTGCTTTCCAGACAAAGTCAATTGAGAGACTTAGCTGAATTTAAACCTAGAGGTAAACGGTCTCAGCAGTGAGAGTCAAACGTAAGATCTGAACAGAAGTCGACATGAGCGAATCATCCGACAGTTTGAAGACCGAGTGCAAGTCATCTATGCTCAGAGCCAATTGCGTTGCTCCCCTGCTATTTCTACCTTTTGGTTCTTACTGTGTTTTGTTTCCTTTCTATATTTTTTCTTTGTTATTCTATTTCCCCTCAGTTCCTGTGGACGCAGTAGATACAGGACTGATGAAGAATGTGGGGTCAAGGGATGCCATCCCAGCTGAATGGATAGAGCGTGAACATAATGAAGCTCCTTTTTTTAAATTCCGACTATTAACTCTCACTCTCCCCATATATATCTTATTCAAATTTTCAATCCCTATTAAAATACTTTTTATTCATCCCCTCAAGTTCAAATACATTTTTCAAACTTGTAGTGGATGACACTTGATGTTAATACAGTTTTTTAAAATATTAATTCAGTAATAAAATTTTAATTGGTGAAAATGCAGTTTAGCCCAACCACCAGACGTGATTTCAAAAATTGCCAAACTTGGTGATTCTTTTGGCTGAACGTTAAGTCAGCGAAGCGGACCAGTATAGCCAAATATTTGCAAAATACTGGGAAATAATTCCTGTCACCAAGGGTTGTCGATCTAAACTGCATTACAACCATTTAATTTACCGAATGAATTAAAATTCAAGCCAATGCTTCTACTATGTCATTTGTCTTGCAATAGCAAAGTTGGTAGAGCGTCGGCTCAAAATCTTCATGCCTTCGGATCGAATCTCGTCGAAGCATAATTTTTTTATTTGATTTTCAAATAATTAATTTTATATAGGAGAAATCTTTTCTCTTATATAAGATATTTAGCAGGATATAAATTTACGAATAAATACCGTCAGTGACGAATTGTGTAGATCTCTGGAAAAAAATTTCTTTTGCTACTTAATATTGTGATTCTGTCATATGTGTATACATATTTATAATAATTGTAACTATTTAATAAAAAGTAACAAAAATAAATTTTTCCATTGTTGACCTAAGTAGGAAATTACTTTAATTTTTTTTATATTACTTGTTCTTCTCCCTTTACAGGTCAATGAACACAGAACTGGCTGCACGCATTGATTAGGTTAGTGATTTTGTGGTGAATTGGGTTTTTCGTCTGAGTCGAGTCTGTGGTTAGAAAGACAGCAAGAGACATATTTCGAACATTCCTCCACCCGCTTCGCAAATGGTGCACTACGTGTTTAAATTAGGATAGTATTTCTGTTGCAAACACTAAGCAGCTAATCAAAGTTTCAAGGATACATGTGCAACTCTTGGCAGTGTGCCTTGATGCAACGGTCTCAGTTGTGTCCCTTCTAGGATATTCACTTCGTGCATACCGCTTTTTCAGCTTGACAGCAGTTTTATACTAATGAGCAGGGAAATTGGTTTATCGGGAGTGGATCTACGGTCCTCTAGTTTATGCATTTAAGGAGAACTCCCCATTATGTGCTACAGGTCGAAGAGTTTTAATGTCGCTTAGCATGCAATCTACACTTCACCTTTAATTATCGCATTTGCATGCGATCTACACTGAAATAATAGGGATCTTACCTTGTTACTCTTGTGATAGAGGGAATCATCATTTCTACTAATCTCGTTATTTCCCTTAGAATACTTAGATTACGTGGCTTTAGCACAGAGGACGATCCAATAGCCAGATAAAGTTTTGTGGTCATGCCCTACATTCTTAGGCATCTTGCAATATAGAGAGAAAGGTGTTGCACTCTATACTGCACTCACAGTGATCCTGAGTTGAGACTCCAAATCTCCTGAAATATGCTGGGAATCTGACATGATCTATGATCAATTCCACAATTCTCCTGTCCCAAACAAGGAGTCGTAGCAACGGTCTAAGTGTAATTTGGTGTGTTAATCTACGTTTGGCGTGGTTCTGTCATCTCACACTCCACTTCCCAATTGCTGATCCTCTTAACTCCCAGCTAACTTTTCTTTTAGAAGCAGATAACGTAATATCACAGAAGTAGATAGTTAGTGTTAATAGGAAACTGAACCGCGTTCTTTACTGCTTCATCCACCTCTTCATTACCCATGTACCTATGTGGGCTTTCACCCACTGAAGGTAGATTTCCCATTCTGTCCTTCCCTTCTGAATTTCCAGCTTGATATTTTGGATCAGTTGGTACTCACTGTCTAGGTTCACTAGTGGACCAGTACTAACAATGAGACGATATATATGTTGACTTCTTGCATTGATGAAAATCTATAACACTATTTGTCTGCTTTCAAGAGGGATATTGCTTCCACTTGAATACCATGTTGTGGTCTTCCAGTCTGAAAAACATCTCCTCTATCTATCTGCCGAAAATGAAGCCCACGAGTTTGGCTCCTATTATGCCATCTAGGCCTGATACATCTGTGCATATTTCGACCCCGTGTCAGCTAGGCTTTGACAGGTCATGGTAAACTTGAATTCTGTCTGCTTGATGAAGACTCTAGATATCAAAGAGAGTTTCTATTTTGAGATGTTTCCGCCTTTCAGTTATAGACTGGTGAGTTCCTTCATATGTTGAATGAAGAACTTTGAATACTCTAAGTTCGCAGTTATATCTACAGGAAGGACTTCAGAGACAATTTGAGCTGCCGCCATTGAAGTAGCCTTGCAAGCCTGACTTATAGCTGAGAGTGGCATTCCTTAATATTAAGGTAATTTCAGAAAGCCATCAGCTTCAGCCAATGTCTCTCTGTACCATGTCCAAAAATCACAAAGTTTTCAATAGTACAAAGATATATTATTTTGAAAAGTTCCCGGTGTCTACTGTAGATATTCCGTGCAATAAGGGTTAGTCTGTGCGTTAAGATCTTAGTTTTACCTTCATTTCTTTAAAGTGTTGATAAAATGTCATGGTTATATCCCACGTCACACTAAGGATCTTAATAGAAGGAATAATCTATATTTCATTCCCTCCTATTTGGAATGTCGATGGGTCATCTAACCTTAGTTTCCTTGAGAATGTTATAGATTTTTGCAGTACTGAATGTTAGGGTGTGGGTGCTAACCTACTTTCTGATTTTGTCTATAGCGGCGTTTCCCTTGCCTCTAGTGCTGCCTTGTTCTCACCTCAGACTAGTAGGGCGAGGTCTTTAGCATATGTCTAGATGGAGCATCCTCCCCAATTGAAGTGTTGAGGAGGGAATCTGTTATTATATTCCAGAACAGGGAGCCCATTGATATCCTCTGCTCATGGGGTAATAAAAAGAGACAGACGGAAGAAGCAGACAGGAAGAGAGAATGTGAGAGGAATAGACATTTTTTTGTCGGACAAACAACTTAACTCACAGAGGGAATCAAACGTGTATTTACCTGAAGATTTCTGTGCGAATTTAATTATAGTGGTAGGCATCCTCTACTGTAAAAATTAATTGTGTAAATTCGAATGGACATCAATTAATTTTAATTCGTTACACAAAAAAGTCTCTAAATTTACAATCAATTTACAGACACTATTCATAAGAAAAAAGAGAAGGGATATAATATATTATAAAATTACAATCAAATATCTGAGATAGAGGTAAAGATGAATAACTAAAAATATTAAATCCTCTTGAATATAATATTATAAACATAGTTTGAGACAAATAATTATATTTATATATAAATCCACATTTAATAGCATGAAGATACTATAAAATAAGATGTTAGTTGTTCAAAAAAGAACAAAAAGTCCACTGATATTTATTTTTATTTGGCTGTGAATTACAACAGAAAAAATATAACTTTAATTCTTTGCTTTTAAAAATACATAGATGCTTCTTAATACGCTGAAACTATCAATGCATTTTTAGCCGTTTTTTAAAAAATAATCTCGAAATTCATCCATATTCTAGAAATTGAAATAGAAAAACTTTTAAAGATTATTACAAATATTTTTATTTAAAACAAAACATTTTGCATTTCAACAGAGAAAAAGGTTAAAACTCTAAAGGTACACTGAAAAAAAATATATAGCTTACCACCGGATATACTCTCTACATTTATCCAAATATTTTCCCATTTCCCCGGGAGAAGAAATTTTTATGAAATTTTTTTCATGTTGCATGATATTCGAAAAAGCACTCCTAAAGCCGTATTGACCTTTCAAGTTCTTTAAAACGAGAGAAGAAACATCTTTATCTATTTTCTTTGAATTTGGTTTTGTTTATCCTTAAATAATAATTTAAGCCGCATTATCTCAATTTCCAAATATGATTGATCTCAGTTTCAGAGTCATTACCAATGAGAAATATATCAATGATAGTTTTGACACGAAATGAACTAAAAATAAAATTTCAGGTTTGTGTGAATAAATTGTGAAATCAGGTGTGCCTCGGAAATGATTTAGTTTAATATTTTATAAGAAGTTCTTCACAGGTTTCATTTTCTAATATTCTAGATAATGTTGTTTACCAAATTATTGCAATGTTAATAAATGCACTTTATTAGTTTCTACTGTCAGACGGGTTTACAATTTCCATATTTGTCCTTGAAATGCACAAATGCTAATTATTGATTTATAATTCAAAGTGTCATTATGAAATATATTTTATACATATATTTATTTTTAAATACAGTCGACTGCAAATTATCTAAGCAAATTATTTTATTCTACAACACACTGATGAAAAAATTAGAGGAATACAAGGTTTTATTTAAGATATGCAAATATTTTATCAATAACGAACGTCAAATAAAACATCCATCCATATTTTAAAGCGTAGTAAAACAAGAATAAAACTTCATATGCAAATTAGCATTCCTGACGTCGAAAACCAGAAAGGGCATAGTAAAATAAATTTCAGTCCTAGGATGAGTGGTCGAAAGGCGGTGAGAATAGATATGCAACGAATAACAAGCCCGTTTATATTTCTTAGTTGCCAAACTTTAATTATATCTAAATGTAGCACAATACATAAATAAATATATACAGTAATGAAACATCTAACTAAACTATCATATAATAATCTTTACGCTAGCCAATATGGGGTCCTCCTGCTGTTCTAAATTTTTCTCCAAGAACTGGTTTGGAGTTGAGTTTTTCTTTAATTCTTAGTAGAGTTCATAGATCGTTACTGGCATAAAAGTACAGAAATCGTGATTTTGCAGAAACATTTTTTTCCCTGTCTCAGTAATGAAATGCAATTGGATATCTTTTGTTTTGAGAAATAATGAATTGAAAATGTCATATCAAAGTTGTTTAGTAGAATCCCTGGTTTGTATAAGGATACTTGAATCTATGCGAACCCAAAGAAGAGTTGCAGACGCTGTTGGAGGGGCTAGGAGAATCATTTCAAGGATAAGGAATTGATTCCAAGAAATATGCAGTGTTTTACGTTTATCAAAGCAAGATCGTTAACGTTTTACCACAGAATCTGATGACCTATAGATTCTGTTAAGGACTCGTCCAGAAATAACAGGTAATACTATTCAGCTTTAAAAACAGTTGTATTTTCATCAAGATGAAATGTGTCAAGCTAAAATTCGGTCGGAAATAGGTTTGATCAGGCTGGTCTCTATGTACGTGCATCACTGTTGTGTATTAAGTTGAACTCAAGTCAAAGAAGATGGGCTGCTGAACATCGAGATTCGATGCAACGCAATTAGAGTCAAATGCTGCTCACTATCGAGTCTAAAAGAATCTGGAGTGAGACACCCGACCTGTTTTAGTTTGGAGAGAAAGAAGTATCTGAAACAAACAACCCCTTATTCCTTCGGTAATGATGACATTGCAGATGAGCTGGTCTTTTGTTATGTCCTTGAAACTATATAGGGGGTCATATGGGCTTGCATATCCACCCCCCGAAGGGCAATCTGACTTTGCAGACGAGATAGTAAATCCTCATGTCTTGCTTTATGTAGCAGCAATTGGTGATTGCATTCTTTTATTGGATGATAACACTAGACTTCATACAGTACGTCTGGATAAGAAAACGATTGAAGCTGAAACGATAGATCGTATGGAATGACCAGCATGTTTTAATGGCATCAATACGATCGAGTATGTTTGGAAGACAGACGACGTAAAGAAGTGAGATCAAGGCCCCTTTTAAGTGTCTCGGTCTTGAACATAGCACTTCTTCAGGAATGGAACAGTGTTCCGAAAATTATTATAAATACCCTCATCACTTGTATACGTTACGGGTGTGCAGAAGTCTTAACTGTGTGAGGAGACCAAGTGCCATATTAAACCTCTTGTACCATTTAAAATCTATATTCTTTTATCATTTACTAGTTATGAAATTTTAGCCATATATATATATACATTTTGCAATTTGGTCAGATAAAAATGGGTACTCCAATTAACTCTATCATTATATTTGTATCTTCTACAAAATTTTATCACTTATTACTATACTTTGAACAAGGTATTTATAAAATTTTCGTGTTTAAGAGTTATTGAACTGAATAAATATTAATATTCTAAAGAGGGTTTCGTTATAAGAAACTCTTTATAAATTAAAAATTCTTTTATAATGTGTAGTCATTATTTCACATCTCGTTAAAAGTTGCACTTTTTCACCAATATTAATCAAAAAAATCTGCAAAAAAAAGTTAAAAGGTTTTTATGGTATTCTAATGAAAAGGCTATGTGCACTAAATAATGTACCAAAACTATTTTGTTTACAAAAACGTATTTAATGGGTTCTCAAATAACAACAAAGAGTTAATTGAGTTTAATTGAAAAAAGTCAATAAGGGACTTAGACAGTTGAAATAATATTAAATAATATAATTACCGTTTAAGAAATTTTAAAAAATGGGAACATGATACCAAAAAACCTTTCACTGAGATATAAGATTTTCATTGAAAATGAAACTTTTTATCTTTCATCGTTTCAGATATTTTCCACTAATATATTTTCCGCTTTTTAAATACCCAATTCTTTTATTTTCTGTGGTGAAAAAATTATTAATTAATTTTTTAAATGCAATTAACGAAAATGGATCACAGCATTTTAGTTCGGTATAAAACATAAATAAAAATATAAGGAATTAATAATTTTATTTCTGATGAATGTTTTACTTTTAAAGAAATTTTTTTTTTGTAAATTTAACTCTCTTTTTAGTGAAATATATAAATATCTATGAATTAGCACAAAGACTCCTTACTTTATTATTAAAATACTAGTAACTGGCTTGTTAATTATTATTTTTCATTTAAAGAAACTATTAGAAGATGGATACATACAATTTTTGAGGGAAAAAAAAAACTATTTTAGATCTCTGAAAATAAACAAAATGGATTCCAAAAAGTTTCATGAAGTAAATAAAAATTTATTAAATTAAAATTACTTTTATGCTAAATTCACAAAACGCATTATTTTTAATAAAAAAATTGAATCTGTTATGATAACGGAATCTAAGAATGTTATTTTGTAGTGTGTTTCTTCATGGAACCTTGTCAGTTGTAGCAATTATTTTAACATTAGCTGAATTGCACTTTCTACTCACAGATCGTCACTAAACAAAAAATCATGCAGCATCGGTACATTGGAAATCCTCTAGATGAATAAGAGTTTCTGGTACAATCATTAATGTATTACAATAAATGTTTAATTAGCTCAATAAATTTCAAGAGTCATGGAATGCATAGGAAGAATATAACTTTTCATTTGTTATTTTTAATTATAGTTTCGAAATGATTTGAGATTTAACAAATAAAATTTTAACATGAATACAAATAAATGCTCTATACAAAAATTATTACCAAAGAAAATTATGCAAAAATGTGTATTCATAAATTATTGATTATTTTATATACATATATCTATGAATATCTTAAAAATAGATACTGATAAATTCTTAAAATAATTTTAAAAACAAGCATTTACATATTTTAAAATTTAAAAAATATTGTGAATTTACAAGAAATATTGATGATATAAGGAAGAATTTGCTTTTTATTATTGATAAATTACAGAACTATTAAGCAATATTATAATACGATGTAACTGATTTGATTATATTTCACCTTTAAAAACTGTGAATTAATGCTGAGGAAGTCAAGTTATAAAAATACATTTTCAGTATAAAGAAATAAAAAAGTTGTACAATAGCCCGTGTTTCCAAAAAAAAATAAATAAAACAGATCCTCAAATGAACGTTATTTAAATAATTGATTTTACCTGAAATATAAGTAGATTTTAAATCTAATGTATTTAACTAATTAATATTACTTATTCAAACTCACTGATTTATATAACAAGAACCTTGTAAGAAGTATTTTATGATATAATACAAAGAAATATATGATGCCAATTTCTATTGGAACTTGTGAAAACAATTTGTGTTCAAAACATTCCCTTTGAGTTAATGTATTTGTAATGAATAATCTGGGAGATATAACTATTGATTTCAAAAGTATTGTGTATAACTATAATTAGAGCTTTATAAGTTGGTGTCTATTATTAATGCTTGTACAGAAATTTGGTCAAGTCAAACCTGAAACTAGAGCTCACGGTATTCAAAGAAAAGTTCAGTATTGAAGGAAAATAATTTATCGTTGAATACCAAAAAACTGGATAGACTATATAAGGAGGAACAGATTTTCAATTTAGGTAAAATTTTAGTGTAAAGATAAATTTTGTATTTAGTATGTTGATAACGATAAATTCGGAAAATTCATGTTAATTGAACGATATGTTTAATGTTCTAGGTAAAATTGCACTAATGGAAAGAAACGAAGATATATATATATATATATATATATATACTGCTGTTTGCAGAAAAATGCAACACCATGAAAGAATCATCAGAATCAAGATGAAAATTTAATGCGAAACGACTTGTACTGATACAAATAAATGATGAAATTTTTCAAAACAAAGAAACAAATTAAGCGTCCGAAATCATTATTTGGTGCAGCCAT
>BMAW01099850.1:0-45092 GCA_019974015.1 Nephila pilipes | reverse complement strand
CATGCGCTGCAATAAGTGCTGCTATACGACGTGGCATGGAGTCAAACAGATGTTGAATATCTGCTTGAGGAAGAGAATTCCATATCGCTTGTATGCGCAACCAAAGTTCGTCTTTGGAAACTGCAGGACGCGGATCACGAGCGAGACGCCGACCAACCATATCCCACACGTGCTCAATAGGCGACATATCCGGTGAATAAGCAGGCCAAGGAAGAAGTTGCATGCGTTGTGCTGAACAGAAGTCTCGAACAGTCCGCGCAACATGTGGGCGTGCATTATCCTGCTGAAAGATAGCTCCAGGGATGCCTTGAAGGAAAGGAACGACTTCGGGCTGTAGCACTTCACGGACGTACCTGTTGCTATTGAGATTACCCTCAATTCGTATCAAATTGGATCGTCCATGATACGAAATCGCACCCCAGACCATAACTCCGGGTGTTCGACCACTATGTCGTTCAATAATACACTCAGGAAGGCAGCGTTGACCGGCATAACGTCTAACACGAACACGGCCATCATGGGTCCACAAATTGAAGCGTGATTCATCTGAAAAGACAACTTGGTGCCAATCAGCTCGCCTGTCTCTGTGCTCAAGAGCCCACTGCCGACGCAGCCGTCGATGATTCGCCGTGAGGGGAATCCTGTATAAAGGCACCCTTGCACGCAATCCACGGCGCAGCAGACGACGACGAATTGACGAAGCCGACAATTGTACACCTGTAGCAGTAGACCAACGTGCTGCCAGCTGCCTGGAGGAAGCTGTGCGATCATTCACCGCCATGCGGAGCAGGTGTCGATCATCGCGCTCTGACGTCACCTTCTGTCGTCCAGTGCCTGTTTTTCGAGTTGTTCGGTGCTCGTCGGTCCACTGCTTCCAAACTCGCATCACTGTGGAACTGTTCCGCTGCATACGAGCTGCTATTGCGCGATAGGAAAATCCTCCTTCTCGAAGGCCGATTATCCTCCCTCGTTCAAACTCCGTAAGTTGCTTGAATTTCTTATTCTTCCGTCGTGGAGGCATACTCAGGTCTCACTAAACGTTTGCCACTAACAAATAATCATAGACTTTTTTCAACGTCCCGCTACAGCACTTTATTTATACGCTTTCAGCATCAATTCAGAGGGCGCTGCGCGCGCCGCGCAAGCGCGATGGCTCTGAAACTTTATTAATTTGCATAATATCCTATAATTGACATTTGCTGCGAATTTCATTTGATTCTGATGATTCCTTCATGGTGTTGTATTTTCTACAAACAGCAGTTTATATATATAGTGCAGTAATAGTTTTTTTTTCACTTGGCTTTCTCTAATAAGTTTTTAATTATTTAATAATTTTTTATACCCAGTGGGCTATTGTTTTAGTTAACCCAAAAACATCGTTCCTTTTAAAAATTTATCTTCTTTTTGCGTATATTACTGACTTCACCAACAGAGAAATAAATTTTCAAAAATATGTCACAATAAATTTCTCCTGTATTTCTTATTGGATTCAAAGGAAATATACTTAATAAATTTCTGATATCTGCTTTCATCACTAATGAACTCAGTTTTCAAAAATATATTGTAATAAATTTCTCCCATTTTTTTTTATTGGATTGAAGTGAAAAAAATATAAAAATTAAGTATTTTACTTACTTATTTCCGGTTTTATCTATTTATCTTAATTTACTTTCTTTTGAATTTATAATTTTTGCTTGTTGTTAAATTTACATACTATATTATCATTCACCTTTCAATTAGCAATTTTTATCTTTCTACGTTTGATTTGTTTCATGTATTATGCTGTATAAATTAATTGGGACAAGTTATTTTTTGGTATATGTGTCTGAAACCACTTGAAACTACTTTTATCTGCTTAAACTGAGAGTGAACTACCTAAAAACGGATTTATCTACTTAGAGTGGGTGTGACTGACTGACCTAACTGGTCTTAGTGTATAAGTACTTAACTTTCGGGCTATATCGGATGGTATGGGTTGTGATGTGTGAATTTAGAAAAAAAAATAATCCACAACGGAAGTGAGAAATGGGTATCTCAAAGTATGATGAAGTGAGAAATATTTCTGCATGACTTTTTTGGTAATATCAAACCGAAAGTGGAGATCTAAATAAAAAAAAATAGTTTTTGCTTTGGGTTTGAAGTTTTGGGTTTTTTAAAAACCATTTTTAACTCCTATCATGAAGGAAAAGGATTTAGCATGGGCTAACAATACAAATCATGGACTTCTGATGACAAGAAGAATATAGTTTTCAGTGATGAAACTGATTTATTTGTGCAGAGATACATTTCAGATGTTGTGAGACGAAAAGATTGTGAATCTTTGAGACAGGACGATATCCAACAGACTGTAAAACAACCGCTGTTTTACAGTTACAAACAGAAGATGTTTTGGTGCTTTTCACGGCAAATGGTATTGGAAGCATAATTCCTGATCAATTCAAGATGAATTCGACTAAATACATTGAAGTATTTTCCATTCATGAAAACCTTTAACGGAAGATTTTAACATGCCTTGACTCCTTGTCATAATTAAAAACTTGTAAAGGCTTTTATGCTGGAAAATGAAATTAAAGTGCTTGATTGGTTTGAAAATTCACCAGACCTAAATAACATTGAAAACTTATGAAGCGGCATTTAGGTAAGAGGAATTGTTCAACAAAAGGACGCATGATAAACAATGCAATTCAAGTGTGGTTTCATCATGATGAACTCAAGAGCATGTGTACTAATTAAATGGAATCAATGCCAAAACGTTTGCAAGAAATTATTTCTGCTCCGAGAGGACATAAGTCATAATATAAAATGTACTGTTAATATATATAATGAATAAATCCTACGTTTCTAGTAAAAATATTATTTTTTTACTTTGTCCCAATTAATTTACACATGTATATATTTTTTATTAATAGTTCACAGTCGTGACTTTAAATTTTTTATAATTTTAACTTTTAATTAACTTCTTTGTTTGTTTATGAATTAAAAAAAATGGTTTTATTCAAATGAATCCAAATTATATATATAAAAGTATGCTTCCATAACCAATACTATTTTATTTGTTGTTCCATTTCTACAATATTTATCGCATCTGAAAGGTACATGAAAATCACACTCGTGCCTCCATGAATTATCCTCATGCTCGCATCGTGACAACATACCCAGACAAACGTGATTCCACTGCACTTTTTGTTGCGTCAACATTCTCAGTACCCAACACACATGCAACTTATCATAAAGTAACACATCGGTTACGATCAAATGACTTCTTGGGAAGAAGTTCAGTTTTGTCACGTTTTGTTGCTATTTTATCTGGCGTCTGGAATCATTTCGCCCATACGATTTCGATACTCATCAGCTGATGCGACGCATGATCGTCCAGTAAGGGGCGGATCTCCCTAGTTGTTGTCGTATTTGCTTTTTAAATCTTTTGAACTATTGTCTCACCGTACGGATGTTTTCAGTAATATCGACGAAAATAGCTTTCATTTGGAGATGAATTTTGATAAGCTCCCAACCCAACATAATTATTACATTTATTACACGGAGGACACATATAATTTCATGTACCATTCGGCCTCGTGTATTCATATTTGTATAAATTCGTATTTGTATATATCGTTTTAATTCATTTAATGTCATCACAATGTACAATGAAATTATCTCATTTTAAATCCGTAGTTTCAAAACATTGAACAGAATTAATTAATGAATCTTGAATTGATTTATTTAAGATATTTATAGCTCAATGAATGGTATATATTTCTGCTGAATTAATTAAGTACTATTCACAGACAAATAGAATATTACACGTAACTAATTAAAATGTACTTCTAATTTAATAACGTGATGTATATTAGTTTTAAAGTAGCAGTTCCGAATAATTTGAAATTGAAGTTTTGTCGCAAATATTTTGAAATCCAATGATTCTGATGCAAAATTTCTTTGTAATTAATTAATTCATTTTCCCATTAAAATGATAATATTTCATTAGAGAAACCTATCGTGACTTTCTCGGAAATAATTTCATTTCTAATATACGAACCTTTAAAATATTGATATTGTCAAACTTGTTAATATAAAGCGTATCTGGATAAATACGAAAGAAAAAAAAAAAACCCGCATTCAAATTTTTAAAAAACTCGATTAGTTTATTTTTCTGCTATAATATTAAGGTTGTTTTTTAAAACAAAATGTTACAAATGCAAATATATTCTGATATGATTGTTGCATAGTGTAAGATTTCAATCATAAGATATTCCTATCAGAACTGTTTGCTTAATTGGTTTGGTTTTATTATCGTTGTACTAGAAGCAACAAGAGGGCTATCGTACAGACCTCGTAATGTACGATAGCCTTCAACAGACCTCATAATTTTGAGCCTCGTTCAACTGATGAGGAAGAAACCTGAGCTAATACCCCCTCCTAACTTTCACACCATGCCTATGGGAGGAATTAACCACCGAAAGACTTAAAGTGTAATATCCCGGCTACACAATTGGTCTTTAATGTTATTGAGATTCGAACCCGCGATTCAACGAAAACAGCCAACCTAACTATGTACGTCCATGACCACTAGGCTACCGTAGCAAGAACTGTTTGCAAACGGGGTCTAACTTTCAAAAATATTTACAATTCGCTTTTTCTTTCTTTCTTCTTCTTTTACTGTTAAACAATTTCTCAATCTTAAATTGTTTTTATTAAGAAGTCACTTTTTTGAGGCATGTTGTATGTGATCACGGGAATTGTAGTTTTTTTCTGAACAGTACATTAAAATTCTGGGAAGTTTTAAGTTCGACGTAATTATTGTGATCACTTAGAACTATTTCATATCAGTTTCTGACACATACTGATTCTTTCCTGTATTTCTACAATATCTACATTTGGTGAATTCAGTTAGTAATTTAACAATATATTTTGGAGCTAAATTGTATGCTATAGCTATAGTTTCAAATCAACTGATTTTGATATCCCTTGACCCAGTGTCTCCTACAGGCGACACTGAAATAACAGCGTTCTAAGTCAGAAGTGATAAGATTTGAGTGAGAAACTAATAATATTATTTTAAAGCTGGAAGTTTAAAATATTTTACAGTATGTTCAGTAATTTTCTACTATACAATTAACAAAACATTTGAATACTTAGTGATAAGCTTGCGTGTAATTTCCACCTTTCGGAAAATACCATTTTTATTTTATGGTAAATAAAGTACAAATAAAACTTCTATTACTAAAAAAAACCATTTTTTTTCAATACTACTATCTATAAAAAATATAATTAACTAATTCTGTGTGACCAATGACACTTTTTATTTACACTGCTGTCCAATAAAATTGCAATACCATGAAGAAGTGCAATAGAAAAAAGATAATTATTTTCCGTAAGCTGAATGGCATGAAAACAAAATGATTAAACTTGTAAGCAGTATGTGGGTTTACAGGGGTGGAAATTAGAAGAAACGCGGCCAACCTTGGCAGCTAAAACGGCCTTTAACGGGTTAGGCATGGTGTCGAACTAGGCTTGGTTGAGAAATAATGACATCTCATTCCCTTATGATTCAAGTCTGTGCCACACTTCATCAACCATATTAGCTGGAGAGGGGTGGCTGGCCAGTCTCTCAGAAACCAACGACCAAGATCAAAGCTGCCTACGAATGGCAGATCTGGAGCCGTGAAGGAAAGGGTAACTATATAATACATTGAGTACTGAGGAAGATCAGAACACGATATGCAACTGGTGGTCTTGAATTATCTTTTAAAATTACGTCTGACAGGCTTCGAAAACAGAATATGGCCTTCAGAATAGTGAACACAGAACCTGAACTCGTCTGAAAAGGAGACATTGAGTCACTCTTGTATCCATCTTTGTCATTCTGTGCACCAGAGTCGCCACCTCTCTGTACGCTCATTGTCAAGGAAGGTCGAATTAATGGTCGCCGTGCTCACAGTCCTTGCTGCTGCAAAGGTCGTCACACCGTACCAGTGGATACTGGGTGCGCTATAACATATGCATTTTCAGACAAATGGTCTGTAATGATCTAACTTAGCAGGGTCAACCTCATAATATGTCTGTCCTTACTGGCGTTAGTCATGGGAGGACATAGAGATCTGCATGACGTTCAGTATGACACTCAACAACCCAATGACTACCTATTCGCATAACTGTGCTTGAATTCCGACTAGTTCAACAGGCAATATCACGAAACCATCTTCCACATTCTCGATAGGCAACGATCCTGCCTCTATCAAATTCCGACACTTCTAGAAAGCATTCTTCTTATTCGAGGCATGCCACCATATTCAGAGCAAACTTCTACCTTACAAAGTACTTTCCTGTTCTCATAAAGAACATAACTCCTGTTCTCATAGAGAACATAACTGTTCTCTTATTCAGGGTTTAAGATGTCGTATCTCCCACCTGTATCGTCTAAATGCGCTTAAATACTATTTATTTTCATACTCTAGCCTCTTCTTGCTTTCATGTGATTTTGACGTACAGTAGATCATTCTTTGTTGGTGTTGCAATTTTAATGGCCAGCAGGGTATATATATATATCCTTCTTGAATGAAGTGATTCTCGCTTCTATAAAGAAATCCGTATAGTTGTAGTTTTAATTCACATTAATTTTTATATTTTTTTCATCCTTAAAATGATAATTGTTAGAAGAGAGTAACGGATTGTAAAGAAATTTTACATTAAACTTAGAAAAAACGCTACTGAAAATTTCATATTATTAAAAGAAGTGTATGACAATTAATGTTGATCGCATGCACATGTTTTTGAGTCATTTAAGCGATTTAATATGTTACGCATGTTAATAAATATAATTTCCTTACTTGAGAGCATTGAGTTCACTTTGCAACAAAATTTTACTGTAGTGCAAAATAAAAAGTTATCTGTGACTTAACTAATAAATTCAAACAACATTTTGATGATGAAAAGATTGCGAAAACTGTTAGTTCATTTACCAAATTTCTCTTCATACCTAGTGACATTATTGATTTCTATTTCAGTTTTAATGTAAGAAAACCCCCATTAGAGTAGTCTATTGTCATTTGCAGTTTCAAAAATCAGAAAATGTTAGATCAGAAGTAGATAAATCTTGACAAGAACTTACTTGTGTTGCATAAGTTTAATTTTTATTAACGTAGCACTAGAAGAAACACGAGGGCTATTGGCGACTGTCCTCGTAATTTTGAACCTTGGTCTGGTGACGAGGATGGCACATGACGTACCATCCCCCTATCCTAACTTCCACATCTCGCCCTCGGGAGGACTTTCGGTCCCAATAGATTTATCCTGCATCTTCTTCAGTTATACTGCGGGTCTTATGTGGTCAAGGCTCGAACCCACGATTCATTGAAAACCGCCGGTCATGAGTCTGAAACAATGACCACTAGGCTGCAGCGGCCACACTTTGAGTAGCATATTTTTGACTAATATGTAATGGATGCTCTTCATAATCAAGTAGTATCAGATTATTTGTTTCTCATAAAATATTAATGAACGTTTTCTGTAAAAATATTAATATGTAAACGAGGTATCAAATTTTAAAAATAATGTTATATTAAATTTTCTCAAAAAGGCAAGTAACTTATATTTCATGATCACATAATTTCGTTTTTCTTAATAACCATAAGAAAAAAATTAGTTGTTTTATGTATTACTAATTTTTGTACTTGTCGTCTTTCAGATTCATTAACTTTTTGCAGTAAATAAAGTTCTAGAGGGGAAAAAAATCAAAGAAGCAAGCACACTTATCCTAATAAGAAAAAGAATCTTTAGGAAAATGAAGAGCCTTTTCTTTACTGTTGTTGTTATAATAGCGTCAAATTCCTTTAACGAAGAACGTTGAATTAAAGGAGAAAAGTATTATCATTTATGATTAATGAATTGATTATTTTCATTTCAGTTGCACCCAAAGCTTCAACTGATAACGTGCCCCCTGAGAAAATGCAAAGAAAATGTTAGAAAGGAAACAAAATATTTTTCAATTTCTAACATTTCTTCAAGTATATCACAGCAACTGTTAACTATCAAGTATATCACTGCTCTTCATCGGTATTCTAGAAACTCACTTTTAATTAATTTTAGAATACAACTGATTATGCCTTCGAAGCTTATTAGAAACAATTGCTTAAAATAAATTTAATTTAAATTAACCAATGCTGCTTCATTTTAATTAATTGTATTTGAATTATTATTTTTAATATGAATAGCTTTTAATATTTACAATCAATTTTTTCATCTTCATTGTTCAGAGATGAAGTTTTTCTTATTCAAGCTAAAAATAATAAAAATCAATCGCAAAATGATAATAACAATAACTTAAAAAAGAAAAATATTTTTAATATTGTTGCTATTTCTGCTAATAGTTGTATATCCTAATACATTATTTTAGAGCAGAATGTATTAAATAAAATGACGTTACGTATTTTGTCGCACTGTTAGTTTTTATACTTTTTCTAAAAATAGCACAATTGCATGAAATACCAAGACAAAAAAAATATTATTTATCCTATGGATTTCTAATTTTTCGATCATGACTTTATTTTCCATAATCGTTTTAAAAAGTACTTCATTTTAATTGTAAGCGGTGACTTTTTCGCTTAGCAATTTGTTACTCATAAACGGTAAATATTGTTTACTGAACTAGTTGCGTATTTCAAATGGGATTTGTATTAACTGACACACACTGTGCCGCATTGTTTTCATATAAGACTTGGATTTTTCATGGATACTAAAATAATTGCTGTATATTATTTCTGAAATATCAAAAAATACTTTTTATTTTCTAACCTATGAACTATTTAAACTTCTTACGAAGTATATTTTAGCATTAATTTAATGAAGAAATATGTGAAAAAAAATCCTTGGTGTAAATAGACGAAATTTGAATTACTGTAATCTTTCTCGACATTAGTTTCTTAGCAATGTATATAATATTCTTAACATGAGAAATAATATTAATCGGAAGTGATAAGTTCATAGTAAACACAAAATATTGAGTATTTATTTAATACAAATTGAATGTACAAGCAATTTCAACTAGAAATTCTAATGCCATAATGAAATTACATATTGCATAGATAAATTTATCTCCCACATACATATCCAGAACAGAGTTAAATAAGTTGCTTACAATGAAAAGTGATGATATGAGATATATTAACAAAGGTGTTAAACAGTCCGGAAGTTATACAAAATAGTTTTTTCTTGAAAGTGTAAATATTTTTAAAGGATTTTTATGTACTTTTTATGGACTTTAATAAAATTCTAAAAAGCCTATTATTCTAATTTTGAATTTTATTTTCATATAACATATTTTACTATCGTATTTATATTAATATTTGTCCTTTTTTATATTCATATATATATATATTATGTCATTTTTCTCTTTAAATGAAGTAAAACGCACACACGTTAGAAAATAGCTTTTAGATACTTTATATTATCAGTTAACATATGAAGTTCATCCGATTCTTAAAGAAACTATCTGCTCGAATTCGAAATTTAAAATATTTCTGCATCAAATTATCTATAGCTAAATTTTAATGAGAGACGTTATGTAATTTCACCGCTCATATTTCTTTCAAATAGCAACAAAGGTGAAGGGAATAAAATGTTATAACAGTAAAAACAATTCGCATGCTCCAATTTAATTAGTTACAAATTGCATGCTAGTTGTATCTTCTATAATTCAAAAGTATTGCTGAAGTTCATGAAAAAAATATATTATTGGCAAACTGGAAAAATATATATAGTCTTTAATAGAATCAGATGTTAAAAGAAATTTATAAAGTGAACTTGTTCTCGGATTGTGGCCAAGGTAGCCTAGTGGTCACTGTTTCTAACTCGCCGCCGGTATTCTTTCTGTCGATTCGCTAGTTCGAGCTATGAAGCCGCTAATGTAATGGCGCTGATACACTGTTGAGGCTTCAAGTTCTCCCATGAGTGTGATGTGGAAGTATGGGGAGGAAGTCCCAGATCATGTGTCGTTCTCATCACTTGATCGAAGTTCAAAATTACGAGTCCGTCGCCAATATCCCTCGTATTTCTCTTACAAAAGTTAAAACAATCCATGTCTTCGGATTTGGCAATTAACAGATTCGATTATTCAATTGACTGAGAGAAGCTCGTGTCTTGAAAATGAAAACAAACTGATTATTACAATATTTAAAACTTACAGATATTGAAATGGAACTGAAGTTTTTGGAACCTTCAGATAAACCATTTTATGTTATTAAACGCTTGGGTGGTAAAAAGTGGTCTCGGATACAGTCAAAAATATTGATTTTATGCTTAAATTTTAGAACAGCTTTTAAAAGTTTTGGCGAAGTCATCAGTCATTTGATATAGATGTGACATAGACATATTAATGTCAAGTTTCAAATAGAATTAATAGAGTTGTAATCTGAGGCTCAACATGAAGTAATGTTTTCCGGTCTTTTTATTTGAGCTTCTAAATAAAAAGACTAGAAAGATCACTTGAAAAAGCTCATTTTTTCAAATGAAAAATGCTCCTCGATTAACATCATGCCTATTTATATTATCGATTTAAAGAAGTATTTACATTGGTTAAGTAATGCTTATATATGCAGACAAGTAAAATTGCTAAGTGCGACTCCAACATCCCTCACGCGACACTAAGAAGCAAAAGCATTCAATAAATAAAACAATGATAATTTAAATATACCAGGAATAAAGATCAACCAGACTTCAAGGGGAATCATAAGTACAGTATTTCTAGTACACTAGTTGTAAGTTTATAAAAAATAATAGTTATTCCGAAAGCTTACATAAAGTAACAAAATTGTACAACTATATATAAATATTCTCAAATGTTTTATATGATATGCTATAAAGCACAAATAAAGAATTTTTAAATCATTTAGTTCAGAAGTATACATCCAATATACTCAATTAAATTGTAACTTTATGTCTTTTATTATGATCATCACTTCTACAAATTGTCAACGCTTTCTATACTTTCACTGTATGACTATAGGAAACGTTTATCAAGTAGTGGGTTAGTAAATAATACCCAATCTTGCTTTATTCATCTTATCTAAGCTGTTATTGCAGACTTCCTGTTTACTGCATTGTTTCTAGAATTTTACATCTTGTATATAATACCTTGAAGATTAAGGACAATTTTCAAAAACTTTCCTAGATAATGCATATCAACATTAATGCAATATATTTCACAGTTGCTTAAGAGAAACCCAGATAGGCCATTGGTCATGAATGTGATCTCGCGTCTGACGTTGCTCCTGTCTAATCGTGGATTCCCCCTCAAACTCGTTCTACGATCGAAACGCCGTGCTGCAGGGCTGATGTAAGTTACATCTGACGAGGTTCCAAGCCTTCCTGTGACGTGGTGTGGGAGTTTGGAGAGGGAGCTGCAAGCTCAGGTGTCGTTCTCGTCACTTGACCGAGGCTAAAAATTACGTGGACCGTCACCAATAGTTATCGTGTTGCTTCTGAGTGAAACATTAATAATCAATCAAGCTACTTTTGAACCAAATTTATTTTATACTTAAATAAAAGTGAAAAGATTACCTGTATTTATGGATCAAAATTCCTCCATGTTTCAGTTGCGAATAATTCTATTATATACACATTGGATATTGTATATAAAATGATTTTATTTTACTGGAAATGAAAAAAAAATTCTTTTGATTTGGTATAGTTTTTGATTCACGGAAATTTATTCCTTGTAAGATCAAAATTACATATACATACATATATATAGAGAAAGAGAGAGTATATATATAGAGAGTATATATATACATGGAAAAATAATCAAATGATTCTCAATATTTTTTTATTGTGATTTGAAAAACTTAAAGCAAGAATAAACTATATTGTACATTTTTCTCCTGTCTGTTCCAGAATAAGTAATTTTTATCTTAAGAATAGTAGAGATAACTATTATTTACTTTTATGTATTAAGAAATAGTTTTAGAATTTTTCTACTACCCCTTAAAATTTTATATATATTTAGTAATTATTAGTTTTGCCGTATTTTACGCTGCCTTAGACAATACCATAAATGAATATATGCCCAATCTGCATGTAACAAGATTTCAATCTTCGTAGCATGTAAATTAAGGGATCGTTTTCATTGAGATCCATAAATGTAGAAGTTATGGTCTAAATCAACGTGATATAATATATTTCTTATTTCAATAGTGGGATTTTAATAAAATATTCTCAAAAATTAAATGTTTCCAACAACCTAATATTTAGAATATGCTTTAAAGAAGGCTTATTGGCTATTATATTAACATTTAATTTTTACAGTAAATTTAGTTGACTAATTAAAGGGATTTTAAAACTAGTGAATGGAAATAATATGTGTTATAATATACTATTTAATCATTGCATTTAATTCAATTTGCTTATCAATGCAATGTATATTTAATTGAATTTATTTATTGATGTAATGTATGTTTAATACAATTTATTTATCAGTGCAATATATATCTAATTTAATTTATTTATTAGTACAAGGTATGCATTATACATTTAAATAAAACAATGCCTAGTATTCAAACAATCCTTTCTTATTACAATAAGCAAATGCCTACAAAATCGAATCTCTAAGACTTTGTTTCCTGTTTATTAAGATTTTTGGAATGCATATTTTATTACATTCTCATTAAATTCATAAACAAAGTTCCTTATGCTGATGTGAATTATTTAACAATATGAATAATTTAGAGGCAAACTTCCTTTTATAATCTACGGTCAACTTTATTCTCATAATTTAGTATGATATTTTGACACTATTTAACTTTATTATGCTTTTTAGGGACAACTTTTGTATTCATGATAAACTCAAGCAAAATATTTCTGTATTAGCTAAACTTCAATTGGAAGATTCAGTTAACTAAAAGATAATATTTAAAATAATATAAACCTCCTGTAAAATTATACTGAGTATTCGGGACATTAACTTTCAAAATATGACAAACCAAGCTATATAGAAAAAATGCGTTAAAAATTACGCATTAATATTTCTTATACATACAAACTAAGAAAAATACATGTAATTTACTTTTAACAGACTTCTTACGGTACACGTACATTACATTTCGTATAGTAAAAAATTCATAAATTCTGCTATCTATAAAAACACTATTTGGGGCTTGTACTTGAATAGAGGATTCGGTAATCGCTTATACATATTCTCATTCTTTACATGAGACTTTTAACTAGTAAAATAGCGTCGAAGATAATTTCCAACGAATGTATTATTTGGTTTCAAACAAAAAAGGATATATAATCTTTAAATATAATTCTGATATATTGGAGTAACGTTTCACAATAAATTAGAAGTAACCAACTAATTTTTTGTATATTTTTTAAAATTAGAAATTACAATATTTCAGATTACTGTCAAAATACGGACCGTGAAAATATTTCAAACGTGAACCATGGTTTTGATTTTGCTTTTCTGTACAAAAGTTTTGTTCAAACATTTATCTTTGAACTGTTATCATCTGTAATGGATATTGCAAATTTTATCGAAAATATTCTGTAACACAAGAATATTGAATCACTAAACAAATAGACTCGTTTTTGTATTTGTCTTAAATAGATTAAATATATTAATATGTATTAAAATTAAATCAAATTATTTTACAATGTACCTTAAGGCTCTTGGCTACTGATCATTTTGATTTCGTAAAAGTAATGATTCTATCCCATGAAATTTCTACTTCCGTTCTCAAATATATACTATTTTCTTTATTCGGAAGCTAATAAGAGCATCCTCAGGAGCAAAAAACAATAAAGAAATCTACAGAAGTAGGTGTTCTCCTCGATTTTGGAAAATATTTTAGAATATTTCTTAAAGACCGAAAAATCCACAAATCTAATCATTAAAATACGGGCAAAAATATTTTTAAAAATTGGAGGGCAAATGCAATTCCTCAGGAGCCATCATTGTCTTTTACATTATCTGATGACTTTTTCAGCTTTCAAATAGATGGAATAACAAAGATTTGAGGATTGTAGTAGAAATCTCCTGGAATTAACATAGGTTCAGAAATCGAAATTGCTGGTAGGCTGGAGCCTTAATACGTTACATCATTTTAAATTAATTTAATCATGTATTTTACTACATAAAACCACCTTTGTAAACCATTGTCAGTGCTCATATATATATATGTATCACATCTTATGTGTATGAATCATAGCTTATGCTACACTAGAAGAATCTCATGAACTAAAAAGAATCGTCCTAAAAATTTAAACAATCTAAAATAAAATTTGATTTATACACATATACATCCATTATTACCTACAATTATTAATGTAGAATTCAAGAGATCATGCAAAAACTCCGAATTAAACTAAATTGCAAATTATAAAAGTTTGAATTATGGAAGTTAGATTTACTTTGAACTTGAATATATATTGTTAATTTTAACTTGAATCGGTACTGAATATCAGTAATATTAAATTTGCTGTTCAAATCTTTTGTTATTGTGAAGAAAAAACTCTTTTTGTAATAACAATTTCTGTTATAAATGCAAGTGAAAAAATTATATTCATAAAAAATATAATAACTTATAATTAAATAAAATGCATTACTGTTATATAATTTTAAATTCGGAAAGATATGCGTTCGTTTCTAAATTCAAAGTTACACTTAAGAATTTCACAAATAAAAACGTAAATATTCATCTGTTAAGATTAAAATGCAGTACAATTAATACTTTTTCAAAATTACTTTCGGTTTAATAGCAAATTTAAATTCAAAACAATTATCTGATAAAAGTTTTAAAATAAATTAAATATTCATAAACTTGTTCAGATGTTGCATTGTTCAGATGTTGAGTATAGATTTTACAATTAGTAAGAATTGATTTGAAACCTTGAGATATCATACCGAAATGATTTTCTTTTGTACTATAATTTTACAAACTTTTCTGTCATCCCTTTTCCTCATGAATATCCAGTACAAGTATCTACTCTAACTAAGGAACACTGCAAAATCATTTTAGAACGATTAGATTAGATATTTTTTCTCTCTCTGTCATGTCCTCAATTTAAATTTAAACTCTTGATAATTTCAAAAACATTTATATTTTTACAAAAATTTTACTCGAACAATTATTAGAAGTTAGATTCAGAAATTTTGTTAAATTCCACAAATAAGAAAAAAATCACCTTATAAAATACTTTTTAAAAGAAAGGCCTTTTTCAAATCTCCTCATATACTCATTATAAATTCCTCGTATACTTATTAAAAGCTATTAATAAAAATATTACATAAATTACTGATTATAAGGTAAAATAATCTAAGAGTTTACTGCATATTTAATTTCAGATTATTTTATTTCATAATAAAGTCATCTACTGAAATAGGAATAATACGTTACCCAGTAGTCAATTAACTTCATATTATAAATGAAGTGATTCCAAATTTAAAGATGTTCAAAGAAATTTAACAGAACAAATAAAGGTGATGAAAATACTTCTGTATTTATTTTGAACCAGAGTTATGTGAATTATGATTATGTTTTTTTTTGCATTTATGTAGGCTAAAATAAAGTAATACTGAGTTACATAACTTTAAATGCAATTTCCTCAATAATAACGAAAATAATCTTTTCTATTTTTTGGTTATGTTACATCTATCAATTTTTCCAATACTCCATTGTTGAAATAAATCTATCATTCGAAGCTATTATCTCACTCTGGATTAGCTTATTTAAATAAGTAACTTCATTATTAGATTAAATTATTTAAATAAAATTTTGTTAAGTTAAATTATATAAATACTAGTTTTCGTTTACTTGCTTTATATCTAGTGAAATTAAGCTTGTTATTTACATTAGAAAGTCATACAGATATTTCATGAACAAACAATTAGACTATGTAATTAAAACTTTAATCTTTTCCTCTTTAATTTTTCTTATTTTTCAAACAATTAAACTATGTAATCAAATCAAATCTTTATTATAAAATATTTTTATATATTTTGACGTCCCTTTTGTACATCTTCTTCAGAAAAAAATTGCTGTTCTAAGAAAACAAAAATCTTAAACTCATTCATTCTAACAAAATCTTAGACTCATTCATTTGTTTTCATGATTATCAAATACTTGGGCAACAAAAGATAAAAAATTGTTTGCTCAAAACACAACTAGCACATAACATTTTAGAACTGTTAAGAAACATTTTGATAAGAGGAGGGCCTGTCTTCATAATGCATTATCACCACAATATTTTGATAAGAAGAGGGCATGTCTCCATGACGTAAAATCGAACCACATCCCTTATATTTTGATAAGAGGGCATGCCCCCATGACGTAAAATCGAACCACATCCCACAGTTGATAGAGAACATACTTAAACCCCTTACAGAGAAATCATTCATAACTTCAATTGAAGACTTTAGCTGTATAGTTAAGATTCAAGGAAGGACGATCGACCCGGAGAGATAATTTTTTCTTATTTCTTTTTCATCAATTGAAATTCGATGTTTGGCTTTTTCTTGACATTTGTTGCAAGTGTTAGGATTTTGACGACGGTGCTGGTGGTGAGTCCTATCGTTACAGAAGGATACGCTCACCATCATAAACCTGAATGTTTTCATAAGAGAAGTCCAGTTATATTAAGTAAGTAATTTTGGTTTAACATTTTTTAGCACGTTTATATTGTATAGAGAAACAAAAAAATTGCTTAATTAGATATGTTGCAATAATTACTTCGTAATCTGGTGAGGGTTCTTCTCTAGGTTCATTAGTTTTTTAGAGATGTAATAAATAACATTAAAAAAATTTCAACAGAATTCTAATATTGCGCATTCTAATTAAATTGTTTTTAGATTTAAATAACCTTACTTCGTAAAATACATGGAAATTATCAAAAACTGTAATCGCATAAGTTAGTATAATGAGCATAAAGGTATTTTAATGACTCTTTTACACAGAGAAAAGCAAAATAAATGGTCAGAGTATATCAATATTTTAATTGTTTCTGACAATCAAGTAATTTAACCATGGCGATGAACACAGAATAAAGTTTTATGTACAAATGAATGAATCGGATTTTTGTCGCATTTTTGAATTTTTTCTAGCCTCATGTTAAAAAGTGTCTTTTTTTTTATATATATATATATATATATATATATATATATATATATATATATATATATATATCAAAACCAGAAATTTTTTAAAGGAAATCCCCTCCATCTCGCTTCATCGCTAGTTCGATATTCGAGTTGAGCGTTTTGCATCATTTAATTAAATATTTATACAACAAAACTTTAATTCTTCTTTTTTCTTCATAAAAAATAAATAAACGAAGTAATCAAATGTATAATTTACCATTAATTTGATGCGTATTAATTCATTAAATATTATTCATTTTTAATATTAAATTAACATTTTTGAACTGTAATAAAGGAAAAGTACAACTATGAAAAAGGTGGCTTAAAACACATCTCTTAAATGTATGATATATAAATTTTAATGAATTTTACTAAATGTGAAAAGGTACCTATGCTAGGAATAGAGAATTAGAGCTTGTTAACTCATTGTAAAAATGTAATGTGATTTCCCCCTCTTATCTAAGATGTTTCTGAGTATCATTTCCTCCTCATGGCAGAAAATCATTGACATAATTTATTTCTCCAATAAGACCATCAGCGATTTATTTGGAGAATATTAACTGGAAGCAACCTATTTTTTTATTCTTGTTTGGTTCATAAAGTACTAGGAGAAATCCACGTCTCATCTACAGTGACAACTCGACGCGGCAGCAATAAAATCTTTATTTGGCAGATAGTTCCTACGAAATCAAAACTGAAGTACGAATGGATGTCTAATTCATTGAATAGTAATAGACAATAAAGTAAAATAATAACACCAACAATGCCTTAAAAATGCCACCTGTCATCAAAACCTTTCCTTTTTTTTTTAATCTGACTTCTATAGCCAATCTATTTGTAATATTTCCTTTTATAATCCCAGTCCCTATTGTAATTCTTTTAAAATGTGGGATTAAGTTTGTCATTAATACAATCTGAAAATACTCTATTTTTATAAAATATTTAAAAAACTAATTAATTAGTGTCATTAGTTAATTATTGTGTGTTTTAATTTATTATTTCAACAAATATAACTTAAATAGCGGGTTTCTTGCTATCATAATCAGAGTAAAATTTAGTGTTTGGAGTTACCAATAGAGTCTCTAGTAGAGTTACGTGTTAACATATTAAAAGTTTGCCTAGAGGTGTCTTGAAAGAACGAGCAACTCAATGGGCAGCGTTCAACGAGCATAGGCACATCTGTGACATCTAAGCGAATTGCGTATAAAATGGAATTGTATTCCAGATCAGATCTTATGGTTATCAAACTGTATGATGAACGTTACTTAAGTTCCTAAACTTTCTAAAGGCTCACTGGTTCACAGACGCTTCATTTGATAGCTTTGACATACAGGTTTTTTTTTGAAGCCGGACTAATTGCCAATGACAATTTTATTTTATTCAAGGAAATATGTTGCTGAACGAGTTCGGAATCATTATAAACGTATTTGTCAATTTCACAAATGAATAGCAGTAAACACTAATGAAGCCATGAATTCTGATCACGTTCTTTCAATAATATGACAGAATAATTTTCAGTCATTAGTGTTTATGTTACACTTTAGATTTTAATAACAACGGAAAGCATGCTATGACAGCCGCTCTTGTTTATTGTTTTATCTTCTTGCTGTATCATATCACTAGGTCTACTGCTACCTTCTTGATATTGTTATCGGCCATGATTCAAACATTAAAGTAAACATTATTGAATGGAGTCCACCCTCATTCACAAATGACGAACAACTCTTCAAATTACCTCTGACTATCTTTCATCAGTTATATATGTTACACGTTTTCTTTGAAATAGAATTCAATGAGACATTTTTATCTTATATATATAATTATGGAATTTTACCTATTTAACATATTCATAATAACATAACCATTCAGAAGCTCATAAGTTTTAAATTTTACATAATGGATCGGAAACTATTAGCATAAGAATTCGTTCTAAATGTACTTCCCTTCTTTGTCTTAGAAAGTTTAAATAGTTAAGTTTTATTTGAATGGCATTTTTTTAAATTCCATTCAAATTGGCCAATATGTAATTGTAAATGGTTATTCAAAATGATTCATTCAATTTCAAGGTTCTATATTCTCATAAATAAACTATGTATAGTAATAAGTAACAAATGATTACAAAGGAAAACTGTACAGAAGTTTTATATTATGAACAAGAAAGGACCCTCGATTGTTCTTCGTGAATCTTTCATGGAGCTACCTTGCAATGGAGTAATCACAGTGTGCCAGATGACTCGACGGCTGGCCATTTAAGTCACTGGAAATAGCTCCCTGTGATTTCTTCCTTTGGGTTTGCAAAAGATAAAGGGTATGCTCTTTCATTACTCACAAATTTATTTTAACTTCAACAACGGATTTCTGCTGCTGCACAATCAGTTGCCGCTGACATTTTACAAAGATTTTGACAGGACTTTACATATCGAATTAGCATTATATGTGTAATTAAAGGAAATTATATCAAGCACTCGTAAAAAAATTCTATATTTTCCTTTTGAATTCACTGTCGCTTATTTATGAAAATTTGGAATTCTGAAAGCGGATGAATCCTTTTGAATAACCTTGTAATATGCTTACAATTTTATATTCTACTATTTACATTTCTGGGATAAGCGACATCAATTGTTTTTAAAATTATGTTAGCATTTAAATTAAGAGTATTTTAACTCTGAAAGCTTAT
This sequence comes from Nephila pilipes, assembly GCA_019974015.1. NCBI lineage: Eukaryota > Metazoa > Arthropoda > Arachnida > Araneae > Nephilidae > Nephila > Nephila pilipes. The sequence continues at coordinate 25,287 of BMAW01099850.1, read as the reverse complement.
GAAATAAACAAGAAATAAAAATTGAAATATTTTTAATTATTTTGCAGTAATGATGACAATAAAATACTTCAATTTGCATTTTTAACTTTTGCTGATGAAAAATACGCTGCACATTATAGAATCCGTAGATGAAATATTTATTAGAATTTGATAACTAGAAATTTCAAAAATGTAATTCTTAAAGAGGAAACAAAAAAGTAACATACCACAGAGAAAAATATTTTTATTTGCATTTTTCTCTTCAAACGAGTTTTTCAGATTCTAATACACTTCACTCAAAATCTGCTTTATTCACAGAGCTGATATTTTGCATATAAAGAAATGAAACTATTTCCTATACAATGAACATAATGTTTTTAAACAAACGCTTATTGATTTTTGGCATAGTATAATATTTGTACAAATATTATGGGGGATTTTTAAAATAATATTTTAAGTTTTAAAATTGCATTGAATAAATTTTTTAAAACTTTCATCGTGTTTAGCGTTTAGAATATTATGTTCATATGTACCCTGCAAAATTTTAAAAATAAAAAAAGAGTGGATTTGATAAAATATGTACGAATACCTAAATGTAATATATCACTCAGAAATGTAGATACAGTTTTGATTATAAATTGATTATACTCAATTACTTATGCTTATGAATGTGATTTTCTTTCAATTGATTCACAAATATGCGTATATTTAAACTATAATATATTATTTTCATTGTTTTAATTTAAACAAGAGAGAATTATTTAAACTTAAAGTATAATAAGCTAATTTTTCCTTGTCAATGATGTCTCGGTTACTTTAAAATATCCTTGATCTGCTTTGAAGTACATTTATTATATGAACATTATGAATTATGAGCAAATCTTTTTTTTTAGTTCCTGGTGATTTAGGGAATCAACTGGATGCTAAATTGAATAAGGCAACTAGTTCCAGAAATGGTGGTTTACACAAGTCATCTGGATACTTTAATATATGGCTGAATCCTTGGCAAGTGTTTCTTCCTGGCTCTCAATGGGCAGATCATATGAGGTGAATATTAAGAGTGTGAAACAGGATTTCCTGATTTTAAGAATGTATGCTGCTTGTTACTGTGTTTTGTTTGAAACGGAACAACTCTCTAGTTACGATAAGTTATTTAAATTAACATTTAGGTATCAAAATAATATTAAATTCATTGCGTATGAGAACCATAATAATAAACTGATAATTTTTCTTACAAAAATTAATTTCAGTGTTTTTCCTCTTCACTGTCATTTTTATATTGCATCAAAAATATTTTTACTGTTTTACTTTGAAGCCTTGTCAATTTTAATAAAAGTTAATAACAATCTATCGTAATAATAAGTGTTTTGTATAAAAGCATGGATCTAATTGGACTAACAAAATAGCTCATTAAGTAGTTTAAATGCATTGTTTTTTATAAAAATTTCCTTTTTGCTTATGGAAAGGTAATTAAAGTTTTACATTTATAAATAATAGAGTATAATATTATGAAACTTAAAGTAATTTTTATTTGTTATTTGAATTGGAATTAATTAAAATAAAATAAAAAGAAGTGCATGAAAGAAATATTTATGTTTTGCAGCAAATTTAAAAGGTATAATTTTAAGAGTCCATATAATGTTAGAACGTAGAATTTGTTGCGTGAACATTTTAAAGCTTAGTTCTATTTAGAGTGTAGAAGTTCCCACCGCTTCATCCTAAAATCTTTGGATGAATCATTAATACAGGTAAAGAAAAACCATATCTTTGTGAATATAGAAATTATTCATAAAAAATGAAGTATTTTTCTCCTTTTGCAGATATCTGTGTATAAATATATCATATGTAATTCTATCATTTTTAAAGTACTTTCTTTCTATAGAAAAATGACATTAGAATTGACTGATATAATGCTTCAAGGCGAAACGAAGATGGGTTTTGTTGAGCATTTTAATGCAATGAGTATGGTTTATTTCGGAAAAAATATGTCATTTACTTAGGGGGAAAAATTGATCAGTATGGCATTCATTAAGCTGATGAACATAATTAAAATATCTGACGTGTTAATCCTAATGATAGTTTTTGCTATTTTAGCAATAAATTTGTAAGCACTACTCGCAATGATTGCCATTGTTTGTTAACGTCGCACTGAAAATCAACTTAAGGAATATTGGCGTTGTTCCTCGTGACTTTGAACTTTGGTGAAGTGACGAGTACGACACTTGAACTGGTAACTCCCTCTCAAAACGTTTAATTACAACACTCCACAGAGAGGACTTAGGATATCGACCAGATTTAAAGTGTATCAGCCCTGCAACACGGCGAATTTTTTAGGCATCAGGGATCGACTTGATGGAAGCAACTTATGTTGCTACATACATCCATAGACACACACCACTCGCAGATTTATTTAATTAAAATTGCTAATAAACATTGTTCTCATTGGAATATTGACAAACAGTATAGGCATAGCCTTGACAATTTTGCAATGTTCACTATTCTACATGATTTCGGAAGTGAATCATAAGGAAAGTGCTTTGCTCGAGAAATGTGTGAAAGTATACAGCAGATAAATGTAACATTTTGTAAAATTTCTTAAATTCATATTAAAACAGCTTATAAAAGCATTTACTTTATTTAACAAAAATAAGAAAACGCTATTAATTTCTATTATCAATTTTATGTATGCAAGGGTGTGTCTATTAGAAATATCAGCTTTAAGTTTAATAAAAAAAAAACTTAATTTTTGTTTATCACTGTAATTTATCTTACATTTCCATTCTAATATCACAACTCCACCAAATTCACTATTCAAACCATTGGGCTGTTACGAGAGTTTTGTATTCGATATCAATTATAATGTTTTCGTTCAACGTTAAATAATAGGACTAAATCACTTTATTCGATTTTAACATGTTTATGTGTCATAAAAATAAATCCATTTATTATTTCATTAGATATTATTTGGAGAGAAATTATAAATATAACCTGAAAATCAACTCCAGAATCCCCGAATTCGACAATTATAACCATTGGATTACACTGATTGTTTAGAATTTCATACCTTGAATGCTTTTTTCACCTAAATAAGAGTGAAATTCAAAAATGAATTCAAATATGTAATTGGTAACTGTTACAACATATTTTGATACCTAGCTATCATATAGAGATCAGCATAATTTAAATGTTACACATTTCTATTTCAATAAAGGCATTTTTATGTACAAAATTATGTTTAATATTTTCTTTCACATATAAATAAGGTAAATATATATTTAATTTAGGTGTTAATGTAAAATATTACAAACTTATATAATATTCCTCTCAGACTTTTATACACCTGTCATTGTAAAAATGTATACATGTGCTATTATAATTATTGATTAGATAAGTATTTAATATTATATTGTGACATATTCATATCTGATAATTTATTAGTGAATTGTTGATAGCATTAAACTAAAACTGTCACAACCTAATTTTAAATGAATAAGAATTACTTTCCTATTTCATTTATAGCCTCGTTTATAATAACCAGACTCGCAAGACCACTAACTATCCTGGTGTTGATATTCGTGTTCCTGGTTTCGGTGATACTTCTACATTAGAAATTATTGATCCTCATTTTTTAGCACCTCACCGTAAGTTCTTATATCTACATTAGAATCTATAAGTAACACACCTGTTTTTTTATACTTCACTTATTATTAATATTACTATTCTTTGCAATACATTACAAATATTTTTATTACATTTAATTTAATTTTTAATTTTTTTTTCAATTCATTCAATTGAGTTTCTGTATTGTTGCATCTTATAAATATAACATTCAGTTTATCAAAATTACATAATCACCACTTTTCCAGCTCCGAACAGTTTTCTTTCTCTCTGCTTATATATATACCTGGTTATCAAAATAAAGGAAACCCCTGAGAAAAAGTGACATTTTTAATGAGCATCGGAAGCATGAAAATATAATAATAGATACCAATTTTTTTAAATAGAAATGTATATATTCTAGTAGTATGTGTTAGCTTTATTGAAGTTCTATAAGTCTTCGACTTTTTTCAAAAGCGTAAAATGTCGGAAACTCAGATTTTCAAAGATCCCAACTTGTAGAAACCCGTCCAGCTGAAATTCGACTAGAAGATCCCAACTTGTAGGAGCCCGTCCAGCTGAAACGTGACTAGAAGATCCCAACTTGTAGGCGTTTCTAGAGGTACGATGAATAAAGTCATGACAGCATACACACAGCTCGGCAAAGCGGAATAGTAGACGAAAAGAGAAGCTCAGTGATAGAGACCAACATGTATTGAAGCAGATTTTAATGTCTAAAAAGAGGACAACTGCAGCTGAAGTGACCGCTGAGCTCAATCATCATCTCAATTCCTCAGTGTCAATAATTACAGTTAGAAAGCACCTTCATAAATAGAACATTTACGCTGAGCAGTAATTCCCTAGCCACTTGTCACAGATGTTAATGCCAAACTTGGTCTACAGTGGTGTCACACTCACAAAACTTGGTCGATTGATAAGTGGAAGAAAGTAATATGGTCTGACGAATCGTCTTTCACACTTTTCCGACAACAGGAAGGGTGCACGTTTGGAGGATACAAGCGTATGATCTTGATTGTCTCCTTACAACTGTCAAGCATGAAGGTGGATCCGTCATGATATGGGCAGCCGTGTCGTGGTCTTTTGCTGAGCCAATTGTATTCCTGAAAGGAAGGATCTCTGAGGAGAAGTAAAAGAAAAATTTTAGAGAAATTTTAGCTGACCAGACCCATTCTATGATGCACACTTTGTTTCCTGCCAGAAATGGAATTTTTGATGATGATAATGCGCCTATCCATGCAACAAGACTTGACCAATCATGCTTTAATGAACATAAGGATAAATTTAAAAATCTACCTTGTCTCTCACCATCACCCAATCTCAATATAATTGAACCATCATAGTCTATTTTCAAGCTTTCATTAAGGAATCGACATTCTCCACCGGCATCTCTCCCAGAACGTTCCCAATATCTCCATGAAGATTGGTACAATATTCCTTTAAACTCTAATGAGTATTTGTATGAATCAAATTAAAGGGGAATCTAAGCTGTATTACATACCAAAGGCTGTCCTACACCATACTAATAAAGGATTCTGTATAAATCTAAGATGTTTCAATTATTTTGATAACCACCTGTACACACACACACACACACACACACACACACACACACACACACACACACACACACATATAAATTACAAACATTAATTTAGATATATTATATAATATTGAACTAATTTTATTATTTAAAATTATTTATTGTTTAAAAATTATTGGTTATCTGTATACATTATATTTATTTATCACTGCACATTAGAAGCAAAAACTTTAACATCGAATATTTGACATTTAAAAACAAGTGTTTCAAGTAAAATATTCAGTTGCCATGCCTAAATAAGTATTTAACATACAAGAAATAAAAGAAATGTTTCTATACTTGCAATCTTTCTAAGAACGAATGAGAACTTCCAATTGTTAAAGTATTCGGAAAGCATTTCTCCCATTTATATACCATTTTGACTAAGTATTTTTACAACCCAGAAGAGCTGAAATATAGCAAAAATATTAAATCTAGAATACTTGCAAAATTGTAGGAAATAAAATAAAATAAAATGTTTTAGACTGTCTGATCCAATAAATAATTAATGACTTGTATGCATTTTGATTGTTCTTGTTATGTTTTAAATATTTATTTTAATTTTATTATTTATAAATATTGATTTTAAAATTTATATATGGTTTTACGGGATATTGAAAATATGGAGAAAGTTATCAGCTACATTAATGTGAAATATAATTATTGAAAGAAATTTGAGCTTAATAGCGCATAAGAATTATGCGCCACGATGATTTTCGTTCCCCAAACTGGTGCAACAATTATCCAGCTGACCAAAATATAATTTCTAGCATGTTGTGCTATATAAGTAGGTATTCAAGTGCTAATGATGCACCAGTTCTTTGTGCATACTATATAACTATAGTCAAATAAATATTTGTAGAATTTCAAAATAAAATAAATTTTAAAATATACATAAAATTATGGTAGAAATCCTGATTTTCTTTCCTTGTTATTTTACAGTTACAGTTCTGCATTATTTTGAAAATTGTACTCATGTTTTTAAGAACATGAACAGATTTTTCATTTTAGGTGTACAATTGCGTCATCACCCATGGACGGAATATTACAAAGACATTGTCACTCACTTAGAAGTTGATATGTAAGAAACATTATGTAAGAGGTGTCTTATGACTTAGGAAAGCACTAGTAAGTAATTGAAAAGCAATTTCAAGTTTTATTAATACCCAGTTCTTAAGATAAAATATCAATGATGAATTCTAACAAAATATACATCCATATACCAAAGTATTTTATGTTTAATATAAAACTTGTTGCTGTATTAATAAATTGAATTAGTTTTATTACTTGTAAAGAATGGAAAAGAATTTTAAAATACACTATAACTTTTAATTCAGCAAACACAGAACCCAATCAAAGAATAAAATTTACAAAATAACCAAAGAAATAAAAGTAAAACTATAATTTCTATGTAAACAGATAATTTAAAATTGACGGTAACTAAATATAATATTTCCTTATATTAATTTTGTTTTTCAATAAAGTTATTCTAAAAATATTCTTATATCAATTTTATTCATTTGAAAGCACGCAGTTATAAAAATTTCTATAATGAATCGGTAACCCTTTAAATTTACTTATATTAAATATATTTCAGTTGAAAATCCTACTACAACTTAAAATATTATTCATCCTAAATCACAAAAATTATTCATCCATTACAAATACTATTTGTGTTAAATTTATATCTATAAAATTGAATAACTGTAGTGAAATAATCGAAAGCATTTAAATAATCCAGCCTATGAAAATAAGGTCTTATCATCTGTAACTTACTCATCGTTTTAGTAATATACATACTTACAGATATAGAAATACTTATAATGAAAATATAATGATAAATACAATATGCTAATGCTATATTCTACACTGTAATGCTAAATGTCTAGAGATTATAGTAAATTTCTTCAGAAATAAACATCAAATCTTTAATAAATAGTTTAAGAAAAGTAAACTTTTGCAAAATCTATTTGTAAGTAAATATCCTAAATTTATGCAAAAATGATTAGATTTAATGTTTTTCAGACGAATTGCAAGACTATTATGCAACTTAAAGCATCTCATAGAGGAAACCATTGAAATAAACGACGAAATAAAACAAATATTGCTCATAGCATGGTCAGCTCCATCTATGTCATATTCTTAACACGATTGATCAGACATGGAAGGACAAATACATTAAGGAATGATTACCATAGGGGAAAGCATGGGTGGTATACTATGAAAACAATAACCGTGTAAGTTATTGAAATACCATTTACTCATTTTCAGTTAATTAATATTACTGAACTCCAAAATATTCAGATATCAGTGTATGTGTATTTTAAAATATCAGAATTCTTCTATAAATGATCAGGACAATGATTATAGTAGAAAATACGAAATATATTGAGGACTTTGTTTTGCTTAGTATATAAAACAAAATATTTGTCTAAATACTTATGGCAAGAGACTGCATGCAATTTATTTTGAACAAAAAGAAAAATAATTAGTACTATTACAAATTAAATATTTTAATGATTCCTAGATCCTCAGATTCAAGATATGCTTCGGGAACTTTATCACTTGTGTACATCTCATTTAGCTCATATCTGTGAAAACCTATCGAAATTTTCAAGACGATTGAAAGGAAAATTTAATATCTAGGTTTATTGAGTTATTTTAAGATTTAACTACACTTTGATTTCACAAAATAGACCAGAATAGAATAGAATTTTTATTAGTGATCTTATGATTTTTGACCGCAGTGATTATGTATAGCAAATTAAAAATAAATTTGCAAAAATACAGGGACCTCCGTCTTAAAACCAAATTTTAACACGTCAGGTAATCAAAATATCAAAAGAAACAATTGTCAAACAAATGACAGTTCGAGAAGATATTATTTATTTTATAAACATGTATATTTATATTATGTACATTCCAAGACATTTTCAAGATCGTAGTCTTTCAGTTTAATCACAAACACAAAATTGTATTCGTTGCTTATATTTTGCTCAACATAAAGCTTTACATATGCTTACAGCACATATGCACACACGCACGCACGCACACACACACACACACACACACACACACACACAATACATTGTCAATATTAGAGAGAAAGAGAGCACATACATACATATAAATATATATATATATATATATATTGGCAACTATGATTTTTAGAAAATCAAAGACAATTTTTCATGGAACTAAATAACTTTATCTGTAATGGTTGCCTATTTTGATTAACAATGACCTTTTACATTTCAGCAGCATCATAACTTAATGTTCATAAAACTTGGTTTTATTAGCAAAAACTGAATCAGGTACGATTTGACATCATCATTATTGAAATTTTGCCCATCCGTTTCTGTAAAAATTGAAACAAAAGTAATCAGATGGTGCAAGATCAGGACTATATGGTGGATGTGGCAAATCATCCCAACCAAGCTCCATTAATTTTGCTGAGTGATTGTAGATGTGTGTCTTGCATTGTCATGATGGAATACAACAATAATCTTTCGATTTGTCGATTCGGCCACTTTTTCAACTACTTGTTTAATTTCGTTAGTTGTTCAACAGACTTCAGAATTGATCGTTCGGGGTGGTAAGAGTTCAAAGTAGACACCTTTGTAATCCCAATAAACTGATAACAAAACCCTATTTTGATGAATATCAGCTTGATGTTGTTTGAGTGTATAATTCGGGTCTAATGATCTTTCCGCTTGATATTGTTGTAAACAACCCATTTTCGCCAGTTATCAGTCGTTTTAAAATGATCATTTCATTACGCTCTTTAGCAAATCGCTGTTAATGCAAAGTTGCCTTAAATGTTTCTTCAGTTCGTGAGGAACCAATATATCGAGTTATTGAACATAGCCAAGTTGTTTAAGAGATTTTCAATGCATGTATGTGATACATGAAGCTTCTCTGTAATCTCAATGTGTTGTACTGTGATGATTCGAATCGATTGCTTTGATTTGGGCGTCATCCTCAACTGGACGACCAGAGCGTTTTCATCTTTGAGAAAATCACCAGAACGAAATTTGGCAACCAATTTTGACATTAATTGCCAAATTTTTAGTTTCGTCACCATAAACATCACAAACTTTTAAGAGCTATGATGTTTTTCCTTTGCGGAAATAAAAGCAAAATATGACGAAAATGTTCCTTTGATTTTACTCTAACGAAGGCTAAGGAAAACTACGCAACCAATCAAAACTTTTTACTGATTGACAGTTGAATTGCTAACTATCAAATAATAAATGTGTTTTATATTTGTAATACGTCTGTAAACCTAAAATTGAACTGGCCACATCTATGAGTGAACTGCAATACGAAGGTTAACCTAGATATATATATATATTTTAGTTGATACCCGCTAGTTTCGCTAGCAGATTGATAATATTATATTTTGGAACCATACATAAAATATCAAGAAAATTGGAGCATTGAAACGACCTTTGTGTTCTCTGATGGTTTTTATCGGCATTAATTGTCTGAACTCTTTGGTCTTTAGGAACTGAATCAACATACTTTGAAATCGTGAATATACCTGTTATGTTCATGGTTCTTTGGTAGTTAATAATTCTGGCTTACATCGGGAAAATACCACAATGAATGTGTTTTCACAAGTTCATCATCATATTGAAGTAAAGCTGATGGAAAGGTTACTGAGGAGGCTCAGCCAAAAGGCCTTAATTCTGTGGTATACCCGTCAGAATGTTGGCATAAAATCTCCTTCCTTCACCCTTGTCTAAATGTCATCTGAAAACATCCATTGTACTTACGAATTAGAAAGAAAATACCTGAAAGGGATCCTTTGTGCTAAGAAGACTTCATGCAAAGTTTCAGGGTAGATCTTAAATAGCAGAAGCTGACTGACCTCACCACTGCATCACATCTGGAGGTTCTTCTATTCCATTTTAAAGCACGTTAGAACAGGGCAAACGTTTTCCGATACTGACAATTTTATCATTTGAATAGTCAATATATATCATATTTAAACCAGACAAATTTTGTAACCATGGCGCTATAATTAACTTTTGATCTTTTCATTGTGTTTGTTCATGAGCTGCCTGATTCACGTGGGGTTATTAGAAAGTATTTTGTATTTGTTAGCCATGCATCATAGATGGCTTTTAGTATACTTTGAAGCAGCTTCTTCATGCCTTTCAGGATGACTTGAGTATATTTTAGTAGCAGCTTATTCAAGTACTTACTATATCTAACTGTGAATTTTCCTTTTTACCTTTATTTAGTTGAAGTGATATTACATCATTAATAATTGACCACTTTGAAATTTTTGAAAATCAATGTTAGATATTGATTGAGTCTTTGAAACTAACAGACACATTTTAGTTGAAACTCTAAAATGATCATTTTCTTCTGGTTTGTTTCACACTACAACTAGGATTAACTTTATTTCTATTTGTTAATCCAACTATTTAAATATAAAATCTAAATGACAACTATATTAAAAATATAATTGAAATTAATTTTTAAATATCAAATTATTTAAAATTCAACAAAAATACTAACAAAAATTAAAGTATAAAAATTTTTACAAAAGTTTCATTCTAGTTATCTTTTGCAAAGGATAACTCTATTACGCTAGCAGCATATCTGAACTGTATAAGACAGAATAGTTCTTAAAAATCATAGCATTGAAAATAATTTGTAATGATAAAATATTCGGCCATTTAAAAATCAAAAACATTTATTTTCTAGAAACCAAAACTAAATATAAACAAAACACAGAAAAACCTTGCATAAATACATTACAATTATTAAAAATACATCGAAATACTTTGATAGCTACTTATTTTTATCAATGACATGAATAACATACCGTTATTATTTGATTTGTTAAGTTACCACATTCAAGATTGTGTTCCGATTTACAAATGTAATTTATCAATCATTATTAATAATAAAATATTTCTTATAAATTTAAAACTTACCTAGGTTCCACAACTATAAAATTGTTGAGCAAACGACAGAAATCAAATTAATACCAGGCATAGCTATTTAAAATCACAATGCAAGTCATTGAATGTTCGATTTTATGGTGGAAAATATTTGGTGATAAATCTCTAAATGTAGAATTTCGGCCAACATTTTACATTATATGATAAACTCCATACATCCTATCTCAGTGGATTGTCTGGTGTACAATTGCAAGAAGCCTAGGTATTTTCAAAATCCCGCCTAAGTAATCACCCATCAGTGCCTTCAATATTAAATTATTCCATTTCGGGACAGGCAAATCCCACAAGTAAACTTAATTAAGATTATAAAATATTGAGTAAATGCACTAATCACACAGGTAAAAATATTCCGTTTGGCGTTGAAATATTTCATTTTTGGCGATAAAGTCGCCAAAATGACAAAATTTATGGCGAAAAGATTAATTGATGAAAATCACACTTTGATAATTCCGTAAAACTGTTCTAGTGAGCTCATCGCAAAATGAGAAACTATACCAAATTTCAAGTCAATGGATGTATAGTTTTAGAGATATCGTGATGAGTCAGTTTAATGGTATTGCTATATAGATATATATATATATAGAGAGTATAAATATATATATGTATATATAGCACAAGGAATGAGATATTATTTTGCCTCAAAGCACACTGCACATCATGTTCCACGACATTCGCTTCAGCTTCTGTAAGTGGTTCCAGCCTTATTCTTTTCTGTTGTCTGTAATGGCTTTCGGCAATGGAAATCATTAGCACTAATGGCATAGGGCTGCCCTTTATTCCTGCGTAACTGTTACTACAAACATTTATACATTTATAGATATCTGTGTAAAGCACATTCAAACGCAACATGTTCATACACTTGAATAAAATAAAACGAAGAACTAGGAAGGAGAGTCTGATTGTAATGAAATTCTGCATGCAAAGACATTTGATCGAATATGCAAATGATTAAAACCAGGTGTCCAGAATGAAGAGCAGAGACAGAGCATTTGAAACTGCGCAATCAGCAGGTGTATATAAAAAGATTTCATCTGTTACAAATTTTCTGTATTGCGATTTAGGCTTTCAAAGGCTGAAAAATTGCCCGCTGCAGAAATCAGACTAATTACGAGCAACTGCACAAAGAGGTTGTATCATTGACTGAAAGCGGCAGGTTGGCAAACGGAGAATCAAGTTCATATAGGTCGAATAGAGCTGATTAGAAGATACAGGCGTTAAGAGGGATAGTGTATTGATTTAAGCGTCAGATGGTAGCGGCTGACCTAGGGCCACAGAAGATAGGGAGGACAGAGACAGAGCTGCTGTCGCAGCACCTGATCATTGTTATCAACCATCAGAGCGACCCCAACACGAGTGTCATAACTTATGACCACCACAGACGGCTGATAGAGTGAAATTCACATCACTGAACTCTACACAACCTGCCCTCACTCCTGCACATCGTCGAGCCAGATTACAGTGGTGCTTGCCTCTACTAGGTTGGAATGATGCTGACTGGGACGTATACTGAATCCTACCCCTAAATTTTACCTGACGATTATTAAAGATGTCTATATCTGGAGACGCCCAGTAGAGGGCTGATCCAAGCTCTCACTATTGCTCATCACATAATTTCAACAGGAGTTAAAGTTCAGTGAAATTTCCTTAATAGTCGGACACCTCTTTGGTCGTCATTAATGGTAATAATTTACGAAGCAGCGGTGGCCGTCGACAGTATTCTTGAGACCTTTTATACGTTTCTTTGTCTCAAGCCTTATTTACTGCAAGATAATGCCGACCATACGTTCTGTATTGCTAAAGAACTGCCTTACAAGCTGTCACTTTGGGCATCCAGATCTTCACCAATCGAGCATGTCTGGATGTTAGTAGCTAAGACTGCCTCACTAGGAATGCGTTGAGACCTAGCCTGTCAATTGGAAGAAATTTATCGTCACAGGACTATTAGAGTTCTATTACTCATTCATGTTCATACTCTATTCCATTGTCATAAATTTAGTGCATCCAGGCTAGAGATGAGTCAACACCTTATTCAGTTTTTATCAACTATAACTCTGGAACAAATCATTCAATTTTTGATATTTTAATCATTTTCTATTCTAACATAATTTTCCTATCCACACTTTTTCTCCATAGACAATTCCTTTAAAAGTTCTTTTCTTCTGTATGTGAAAAGAGTATATACCGCTGTTTGTAGAAAATGCAAACACCATGAAAGACCATCAGAATCAAATGAATGCAGAACGACTTGTACTGATACAAATAAATGATGAATTTTCAAAGAAACAAATTAAGCGTCCGGAAATCAGTATTTGCAGCCACCATGAGCTGCAATATGCTGCTATACGACGTGGCATGGACAAATGATGTTGGGAATATCTGTTTGAGGAAGAGAATTCCATATCGCCGGTATGCGCAACCAAAGTTCGTCTTTGAAACTGCAGTGATCACGAGCGATTGACCAACCATATCCCACACGTGCTCAATAGGGCGACACATATCTCAAGAATAAGCAGGCCAAGAAGAAGTTACGCGTTGTGCTGAAATGGTCTCTGAACAGTCCGCGCAACATGTGGGTGCATTATCCTGCTGAAAGATAGCTCCAGGATGCCTAGGAAAGGAAATGACTTCGGCCAGAAATTTCACGGACGTACCATGTTATTGAGATTACCCTGCCTGTATCAAATTGGATCGTCCGATGATACGAAATCGCACCCCACCATAACTCCGTCTGACCACTATGTCGTTCACACAATACACTCAGAAGGCAGCGTTCGGCACAACGTTCAACACGAACACGGCCATCATGGGTCCACAACGAAGCGTGATTCATCTGAAAAGACAACTTGGTGCCACCAGCTCGCCTGTCTCTGTGCCTTGAGCCCACTGCCGACGCAGAGCCGTCGATGATCGCCGTGAGGGGAATCCTGCATAAAGGCACCCTTTGGCAATCCACGGCGCAGCAGACGACGACTGACGAAGCCGACAATTGTACACCCAGCAGATCAACGTGCTGCCAGCTGCCTGAGAAGCGGCAGCAGATCATCCACCGCCATGCGGAGCAGGTGTCGATCATCGCGCCCACGTCACTCTGTCGTCCAGTGCCTGTTTTTCGAGTTGTTCGCGCTCTGCCGGTCCACTCGTTTCCAAACAGAACATCACTGTGGAACTGTTCCGCTGCATACGCCAAGAGCTGCCAGCGATGGTGTATCCTCCTTCGAAGGCCGATTATCCTCCCTCGTTCACCAAACTCCGTGTTGCTTGGAATTTCTTATTCTTCCGCTCGAGGCATACCAGTCTCATCAAACGTTTGCCACTAACAAATAATCATAGACTTTTCAACGTCCGCCACAGCAACGGTTTATTTATGGCAAAGCGCTTTCACAGTATCAATTAGAGGAAAGCGCACGCGCGATGGTTCTGAAACTTTATTAATTTGTATAATATCCTATAATGACATTTGCTGCGAATTTCATTTGATCCTGATGATTCCTTGTATGGTGTTACTTTCACAAACAGCAGTTTATATATGAGTTGTAGCTAATAAATAACGAGAGTCTGATGCTGTGAGTTCATTTTATTTTGATTTCATACAATTACTTATTTTCAAATATTTACATACCATTCATTCAATCTACATGAACTTTCTGTTGTTCGAAACATATCTTGGTCTTCTATAAGCTCTTTCAGGAAGTGAGCTGCTATCTCTTTTCTATAGTTCCTCGAATCTTGTTCTTTTAATGCAATTTGGTTTTAGGAAATAGATAGAAGTGGTGTGAGGTGGTTTAATCTGTATTTTTACAATAGATCTGACTAAAAATATTGTACACACACACACATATATATATATATGGTATATACAAAAATAAAGTACATGCTATTTAAGTATATTACTAAAAGATAAATAATAGTGACAGAAGGCTAAAAACTAACTTTCTGATTTAATAAAATGTTAATTTTATTATTTATCTGCAAAATTTTGGAATTATTTTTAGAATTTTGATGAAAATGAATACATGAAAATGTATACTTGTATATTTATGTTTTAAGCGATTTCATGGGAGCTACTGAAATTTACATTACCTAACTGACTCACATGTGTTACATTTCTATGTTTAATATGTACAATACGTTTGTTTCTAGAAATAAATATAAAACATAATCTTAAATAAACATTACTATTTTGGAATGTAAATGTTTCTACACATTATAATAATCTGAAAGTTGTTAATTTGTAAAATACAAAGTTACAAAGTTTATATTTAGCAACGATTTTCTTAAACAAAAGTATTAACCATTTTCAAAAAGTAAAAATTTAAGTTTTAAAATGCTATTATGAATTGCAGTTAACTATAATAGATTAGGTATCTACTACACCATCTATTGGCTAGCCCACCTGAGGTAAAGTAATAATAACTGAGCAACATGTATATTACTTATTGACTAGAGTAAATAATGACTACTGGCAACAGGTATTGGAATTATGTATCAATTTATCTATGTTTGTACAAAATTATTAATTCTTGCCTTAAATAAATTATTTATATACACTACCTTGTACATAGCATTTTTATGTCTAGATATTAATTGGAAAACATTTAAGAATATAGCTAAAACACTCACTGTATTATATTTCAAGCATTAAGATAAATATCTTTGATATAAAATCCCTTTAAATTAAAGAAAAATGAAAATATTTTTAATATTGAATTTACAAAAATAATACTATTAAACAATATCATTTTCATGTTTTAATATATTTCATAAAAATAATAATAATTTGTTTGCAATTTCAGGAAAATTTTCAATGTTATAAGCCCTTATATTTGGAGAGAATTGAACCGCTGTCAGTCATTCGTATACCTTCTACTAATTGTGAGTCCCAACGAAGGATAGCCAATGAAATATAAAATTATACTGCCAAAACTACGACGAATTTTTAGAGACATTGCTCAGTACTGCTTTTGAAATGTACAAGGATACCTTTAGATATGCTGAAAGGTCTTAACTATCAGGCGTAGAAGTGCACTGTTTTGGTACAGAATTAGAAATAATGAATAAGTAAGTAGATAATTTTTAAACATTTTGCAATATACACTTGTTCAAACTTAAGCAACAACGCCAACACATTGCCATGAAATTGTGGAAAAGAATTACTTGCGACCAGTAATATGAAAAGTAGCGACAGGGACAAACGCAAATATCAGCATTATGGCACTGAGACGTCATGATAGCAATGTGAGGAATGCGCGCTCATTGCTAAGGTGTCTTTAAAAAGAAAAGAGCGTAATCACATCATACCTTGACTTGCTAACAAACACGATAGGCAAGAAGGGTATTTTAGAATGTCACACAAAAATTGAATTAACAAAAGTGTAATTTTCCAATGACAGGTACAGCTATAAGAAAGATTGACAGTGTCCAACCAAAGAAAACAATAACAAGTGATGACATTATACCATTCTACACGTAAAAACGATTGGAACCAGCATCTGCGTATGGCATCTGGACTAAGTGTACAACCGTGTACTGTATCCAGACATCTGCATAGATGTAGTCTCTTTACCTGTCGTCCTGATTGCTGTATATCAATAACAGCACCCCCATCGGTGGCAACATTTAAAGGGATGTCAAGTATGCAAATACTGGACATCCCACTAATGGAGTAACATTCCGTTTACTATTGAGAGTCTTTTCAGTCTCAGCAACTATTCTCAATATCAGTTGAAAGGGAGCGAGATAGAGATACGGTTTCATCCCACTAACAACAGTGAAGGAGACCGTACGAGTAGTCCGGGAGTTTTTGTGGTAGGGAGGTATTTTGTTGAATGGGCGAATGGAGTTCCATGTTTTCGACATCGGATCACTTACAGGGGATCGTTACTGCGATGAAAATATCTTCTCACACATGCATTTGTTCCGAGGTGCCATTGGTCCAGACTTTTGTGGTCGACAGTGCTCATCATCACAAGAGCTGTGCTGTTCACGAGCTTCCAGAAAGTGGGAATATCTGCAGAATTGATTGGTCAGCGTGCTACCTTGATTTAAATTCAATCTAACATGCTTGGGACGCTTCGGAAGGATTATTTTCAGCAATATCGTATCCTCCAAAAAAAAAAAAAACCAGACAGCTGAAATAGATGCTACTTGAATAGTGACAATTTCTTCCTCAAGAGTTGCTGAATAATTTGGTATTGAGTCTGAACAGACAGTGTCATATAAACATTGCAGTTAGAGGAGGTCATATGCCTTACTAGGTCATATGCGCTATCTGAAAATTGCTTAAGTTTTGAGCACTAATGTATATTGCTTTTTCTTTTTGTAAAAATCTATTAACTGATAAATTGAATCCGTCTTTGTCTGATCCCTAACTTGAATATTGTTGAGGAATAGCTTAATCCTTTCAGCCTCGTCCGAGTTCACTACATCATAAAAACAAAAAATAAAGTTCTGCTAAATTTGATTTATGGTTATCGAAAATAACTTTATGAACATTTTAACAGTATGTTTTTAATGAATGTAAAAATAGACAATGGTTTTTAACATATATTCATCTGAATATAAATTTCCTCACGATACTTTCATTATGGTACAAAGTTCATATATATACAAGTTGATTAAGTATATTCAATAAAAAAATTGAGATCTCTAATAACTTCCGAAATCTGGTAACTCAACAAAAATGGTATCACAATTTCCCTCAACTTCCATAATTAATTCTAGAAATATTTAGAAACCGCTTAAGGAGTCATATAATAGATTAATTATTGCAAAATATCAACCTGGAAAATGTTTTAAATTGTTTCTCCTTGCATCCTTTGTAATAATTTAACGTAAAAATTTATATAAAAATTAAATATAATAATAATTTTAAATAATAATTTCTTCTCATCAATTATTATTTTAAAATGTTTATTCCTTTAAGTCTTCCTCAATAATATACAAAATATTTTTTGGATTAAGTTCAGTTCAAAATCAAGCAATTTGTGATCTTAAAATATTCTGCTTCTGATAGTATTTTAAAAATACCTGTAACTTAAGAAACAAGCTGGTATACACTAGTTTACGCAGTCAGATTGGATGTCTTAAAGACTTAATAAGCATTTTTTTTTAACTATTAAGAGATAATCATGTAAAGTCAAAGGCTAAGTGATTTATAAGCACAGAAAATTCAAATATATAAAAATTTTGATATATTTCACTTTCCTTTTTTTTTTTTTATCTCCTCTCATAATTCATTTTTTTCTAATAACATTGATTTTTACAACCATTTTGAATTTTAAAAATAAAAATATAATTATCTGTAGATTGAAGTAAATATCCGTGAAAAATATTAAGCAGAAACTATATCATCACTAGTTTGAGACAATTATTTAAAATTAGGAGATCTATTTTATAAACTCAGAACTGAACCTGAATTTTAGGAAATTAAAAATTGAAATTAATTTTAAAAAAAAATATTCGAAAAAAAGAAAATCAAAAAGGAAGAAAAGTCTGTTTTGAAAGTAAAATATGTTAATAAAGGTAATTCATATTTCCTTTACATCAAAATTTAGTTTCGATTTACATTCATAATAATTTCCTTTAGTTATAAAGAAAATTGGGGAGTCTCTTTTTTATTATGGTATAAATAATAATTTAGGAGGCACAAATTGACATCATATCCTATTATTTTAATACTTAAGTTTTCTTGTCAACTTAAATATTATAGTTAAAATCTAGATCTAATTTTTAGAAACCCGTATAAAATGGAAAATACTGAATATCAAATTTCCGTTACTAGGGCTCTTAAAAATTATCGAAAAATTATGATAAAAAAACAATCATTTTAAAATCGAAATATACAAATTTCTTTCACTATAAATTTTCTCACTCATAATTCTTTAGCTGTTCAAAATTATTTGATATATTTCAATATAATTGGACATTTATAGAAAATTGTTAGAACGTAAAAGTAAATAAACAACTGTAAGAATATAAATTTGTTAATTATAGTCATTCCATTTTATTTATATTTTGCTTCTTTTCAGGTTTTATTACACAAATATGAAAGACTTTCCAGATAATCCGAAATTACTTTATGGAGAAGGAGATGGAACAGTGAATTTACGAAGTTTGAATGTGTGCTCGGGTTGGAAAGGAAGACAAAAACAGAAAGTGTTCATCGAACGCTTACCTAAAGTTGAACATTTGGATATGATGCATAATACAAAGATTAGAAAATTCATTGCTAATTACGCCACTTCCTGTTCCTTGTATGACATTAATTGACCATAACTTTGTGTTATTTGAACATTTATACATTTTTATTCATTGTCTTAACAATTATGAATGTCATGGACTCAAATTATATTGTACATATTAATTAAGTAATGAATTAAAAAGATGGTATTTTAACATAACAAAATCTTACATATCTGATTTTTTATATTACGAATGGTTTTTGTCATAAACACTAGGAGCTTTTGTTGTATTTAAAGCTTCATTAACTTATACAAATTGTAATAAATAAAATTTTTTTATTCCATTGCGCAATGATGCTTGCTGATAATGTGATAAAGCAGTAAAATTAAATAAATATAAAGGCAGCATGTAGTCTACTAATATGAAATAAGCAAGAGAAAACATATTGAACTGAATACTTCTTTATGATAAAAGAAAATAATAAGAAGCTTTATAAAAATCACATTTGGTCATTTGATCAGCTTCTGTATACACCCCCAATATATGTATATATGTGTAATATGTGTATATATATATATATATATATATATATATAGTGTGTGAATAGGCTACATTGTGTATATTCATTTTTAACATTTTTTGATTTATTTTTGTGACCATGGAGACCATTTGGCGATTTGGCGAAAAACTTGGATTAAAATTTAATTATTTAAATAATTAATTTTGATCAAATAATTTTTACTTATGGTATTCAATCCAAACCAATCCTGAAAAGTCAATTTCTGCTCAATTGAGCGCTTTAAAATATAAGCAAAAAAGCTTTTAAAGTTTTAACCCAAACAACGTTATAGTGCGAGTTAAGGAAAACTTATTAAAAAGATCTTGGCCAAAGTAATTTTAAAAAATTTCAACTTTGTCAAAATGGCATATGAAGTATTAAATTTTTTAAATCATAATATATAAGTATACATACAATCCATTATGATTGTAATATATCCATTTCATTAACTTTAACAGCTTACTACCTCATTAAATTATTCAGTTACAATAAGATATTTCTCGTCAGGAAAAGTTCACTTTATTTAACTTATTCAGTTACAAGAAGTTAAATTAGTTATACAATAAAATTTAGCATAGAGTAGTTCACGGCTATCGAAATGCAACAAGTTACAAAATTCCTCTACATTCTCAGTACAACTGGTGCTTATTTTGTATGTATCGATGTTTTGATATTTGAAAGGTTCTCATCTAAAATTAATTTGTTGCTAAAATTCATATTTTAAAATAAGTTTTGGTATTCGAAATTCATACAACGATGAACATTATAAATTATTTTCACATTACATGCATTTGTCCTTTCTTTCTTATTTTTTTTTTATCCCTATCGCATATTTGATAACTTCGCAATTGAATATTTCTGACGTAGAGTAAAATTTTAAGCTAAGATTTAAATTTCAATTCTCATCCCTACGTTCGAGATTTTCAGTTGATTTTGTAAGCACTAAGCAATCACGTAAGTTGTTTTAGATCCAAATGGTATCTTTTTAATTGTAAATGTACATTAATATTTGACAATTTCTCTTATACGTATTTTCATTTAATGGAATCAGGGCCTGAAATCCTAGCCAATTATCTAAGATCCTAATCAATATATAATTTAACACAGCAGCTAGAAACATGATAAAATGCTATGCTCGTAAATGACGTGCTCAAGCACTATTTTACATCACTAAAAATTAAGCATAATCTAATTACGTATGTTGCGATAGCATAAATCATAACACTCGTTACTTGCTAGAAAAATGTGCTGTCAAAACTTCACTCAACGGATAATATTATAAGCAAAAATGTTTATTTTAATAAAACCATAAAATTTCCTGAAATGTTATTTATTTTTGTGTTACTTTATAAGATCATGGTATTTTGGATATTTTAAGATTTAAATTTAATTCTTATTCGAGAAAGGAAATAAAACTGGTATCAAATCAAAAAATTTTATGAAAAACTATCTCTACTCTTTTTGAAATATACTTCTGTTAAATTTATTAGAGTAAATCGGTTGTATTTAGTTAACCACATTAATGCTGTCAATCATCTCATTTATGAAAAAGGATTTTCTATATATTCTCTTATATGCTACTTATTAATGACAAATATAATATTATGAGAAATGCCCCAAACTGTCTAATAATCTTTAATCTTAAATTTATCACAATTCGTTATTTATCTGCATTTCAGGAAACTTTGAACGTAGTGAAATAGTGATTGCCATAGTAACCAATATTTCATACTAAGTCATTGAAGGTAACAATCCAGTTGTAAGCAATTTAAGGCAAAATATGTCTTCTTTTATCATCCGAATCCTTGAAATATATCGTCGACGTGTTGGATAAATGGGTTTCCATGATAATAAACTTTATTATTTTCTAGAGTTTAAGAATCAGTAAAATATTTCAGGAGCATTCTGGCTCGTACTTTGCACAGTCCAATTGAATTATTAAATTTTTTTGTATATATAAACTCGAACATTATAAGTCTTTGAATTCTTATTAAGGCAGTTTTTGCATGTTCTCATGATGTTATATAATTATTTTCAGATGATGTAAAATTTTAATGATAGAAAAATATGAGATTTTATTGATTGTATACTCTTAGCTGTATTTCTGATTTACATACTTTTCTTTTCCATTCAGGAAATTCTTGGAAAAGTTAGGAAAAAAAGGTTTTGTTCCTTTTAAATGGCATTCAAAGTGGGAATTTTTGGAAGTTTCTTGCTGTTAAAACTTGAGAAATTTAGCCACCATTTGGGCGCACAATTTATGCATGTTAAAATTATTATGTGAAATTTGCCGCAAGGATTCCTTGTCAATTCCTACAGTCTTAGCAAACGCACGAATACTTAAGCGACGATCAGACCGACGATCAGATCGAACGAGTTTACTGATTTTTTTCATATTACCATCCGTGTTTCAAGTAGAAGGGAGACCCGGATGTGAATTATCTTTAACGTCTTCTAGGCCATCTTGAAGTGGCTTAAACTACGCAACAAAGAGAGTGCAATGAACATTAATTGCCTTACACTTTTTTCAATAAATTATGAGTTTCAGTAATAGTTTTACCAATTCTTATGTGAAATAACACAACAATTTGTTACTCTATTGTTATACTTATCATTTTCCGCGAAACAAAAAATATTTCTTATACGATGAAGGCTTCATTGATACGTATTTGTTTAGAGAATTGAGAGGCATTGCATTCGGAAGAGAACTCTTTACATTAAACAGTCGTAACGATGTCGCTGGTATTTGTAGCATCATCAGTCTCGTTAATTAATAGCCAGTCTAATAATAGCATGAACAAGGAATATTTTATAATCTTAGTGATTTGTTTATCATGATATCGTAAATCATGCATTTTAAAATTCCGAATGTTTTCAGAAGGGGAACTTTATCTTATTGATTTCTGTGATGTGTAATATGAAATTCATTCATTCAGCAATTTGCCTTCTTCAAATATTATATAAAGAAAAATTTAAAGAGAAAGATAATGTAATAAAATTTTTATTACTTTGATATTCAAAATAAAATGCATTGAAAATAACTAAAAATTCTTAAATAATATGAATTAATTATTTTTCAAAGTGAAAATATGTGTTAGTTCTTCACGTTATAATGTTTCACTTACCATGTACTGTCCTTGTTTAAATAATTAGTTTCTAACTTTCATTTGTTTATTTAAAGCAATTAACATTTGAAAAAAAAACCCTGAAATATGAAATGTATCTTACATTAATAAGTGTTTCATATAAAGGAAAATGTTATTTCATAGCTTTCTTACATTTAGAATTACTAGCTAAAAAACCAGAGAGAAGAAATTGCGCAAAATATATATTAATATGTAAGTGATATTCATATACAAGCTTTCATCAAATTTTCATACAATACCATTCACATAATTTTATTTACCAAAATATAAATTTTAAATTTATATTTTCTGCAATTATTTATATTCTGTTTTTGACTTACGTGTGATTTTCTGTTATAAATTATTAATAATAATAATACGCACACATCATCACACGCACGCACGCACACACACACACACACACACAATATCATCAATACCACAATAATAATAATAACAATAATACTTCAATAATAATAATAATAATAATATCAATAATAATAATAATGACACAATAACACAATAATAATACGCACACACACATATCATTATCAATACACATATATGCTATATATATATATATATATATATATATATATATATATATATATTATATTATTATTATTACAGTTAGCATATTACATAGAGGTGAGGTAGTAATTTGACATCATGAAAGAAAACAAGAAAGAGTTCAGAATAATATAATAAACTTAGGTTAGTAGAAAAGAAAGTACTATAACACAAGAAAAATACTACAAATGGAAAAAAAAATATAGAATTAATTTAGTTAAAATATACAAATAGTTTATACAAAACTCTAGAATAAAAGAAAAAGAAATAATTAACAACAAAAAATATAAATGAAAGAATACTAAATAAATAATGAAAAGAAGATAAATATCACTTCATGAAAAGGGGCAAACCTAGACAAATAAATGAAATAAAAAATTTCAAGTGTTATATTTCATTCGTAGTACTTTGAAAGTATTATAATATTTTCCAAGCAATCCAACAAATAGTTCGCTGATATGCAGTTAATGATACTGATATAATGCTATGAAAGTATACGAAGGAATGAATAGCTCTGGATCTTGAAGGAATTTAGATTGAGCACTAGTGTACATTGTTGTCGCAATAATATCTATTAATATTTTAGAAGTATTATTAATTTGTTTACTTTCGTTATTTTATTATTATTATTATTGCTATTAATTGAACTTTATAATCTGTAGTTTAGTATGGTATGTACTGACTTTTTACACTACGGTTATAAATTGATAAATATTTTTGTTTGAGTACTAGTTCTCGCCAGTGACTTCTTGAAATCGGGGGAGGGGGAGACGGGAATAAATAATAAAGATAATTAAATTATAACTTCACCTTAGTTCTACTTCCGTTTAATCTTTGTTTTATTGTCTTACATATTCCTATAAGAAGTTTAACAGTTTTATTTTCTTAGCATAAATTACCCAAATTTAATACTCAAATCCTATTTCCTTTCCTTTTATTATCATAAATCGAATTATTTAACACGTTACCCTCTAATCGAATTCTGATGCAAAATACGTTGAATTAGTAATAATTGAAATAATCATACAATCCAATGACTAATTAAATTAAACTGTCAGCTTTTTGCACTGCTGTGTGGAGCTCCAATAAAAGCCTTCCTTGTATGATAATGAACTAATCAAAAATTTATAACTGAAAAGTTTATTTACTTCTTCCGAATTTCTCTCACAGACACACGTAGTACATTATATATGTGTTGCACCTCAGATAATGTTATTTTTATGTCAATAAAATAAAACAAATAATTAGCAGTCGTTTAGTTTTAATAAGTTCAAGTGATTTATTCATGATCATTATGATAATATTCGCAATTTGGGTGATGTTTGAAGAAAATTAGTTTTTGATGCACTGTCCTGCCATGACGAAAGTATTACTCATAGCAGCTTGGCCCACAAAGTTAAAGAAAAGTGAACGTTATAATGCTTGGACAGCATGTATAGAAGATATGGAAATGGGAAATTCCTCCAAAAAATGTGTTAAATTGACAGAAAAAGGTGGATAACACATTATTCCTTTTTGTCGCGAAAGCGATTGCCCGTTCTCAAAAGGTTGATGCTGTAGTCTTACTCACTCTATTTGAAAGAGGAATTTGGTTTCAGTATTTTGAAAAGTGGAAGAAAAGGTTTTGCTTTAATAAATTAAAATGAAAGGAAAGATGATACATTTATTAATAATCACACACACACGCACACACACACA
>BMAW01099849.1:4864-18027 GCA_019974015.1 Nephila pilipes | reverse complement strand
TAATAATACTAAGTGATTTAAAAAAAGAAACACGTTTATTATGGTGAACTTAGTTTAATTAATTTGCTTAAGAAATCTATCTATCTATCTATTTATGTATATATATATATCAAAAATATTTTCTGACACAATCGTGTAAATGCAAGGATATTTGAAATAAATTGTGCAAATGACATAAATATATGAAATTTATGTCAGACTATTGCAATTATATTATTTGTTTAAGTACTTTTTTAAGGAATTATTTATCATATCATCCTGAAATCCCTTTGTTAAATTTTTCTACAGAACTAAACGGATCATGAAAGAATGTAAAGTAATTCATTTAAAATTGACAATAACTAAAAAAATATTTAGACATACAATGGAATAAACTGAGAATCAAAAATAATTTTGAATAATAATATTGAGAACCAAAATTACCTATTCTGAGAGTACACTTTCAAATTGCTTAGTTTAAAATTCACAAGTCTGCCAAACCCATTTTTTTACAAAATAATAAGTTGCCATTCACAGAGACTCAGTGACACCAAAGAACGGACATTGTTTCGGCTAAACGCTGAAGTCATTTCATGTGAAAGTCAGAATGCTTACGTTCTCTGGAAAAGGGACCCTAATTACTTATGCACTTATTCATTTAGGTGTCTACGGTCGTAGAATGATTTGAAATTTTGCATATCAATTCACACAATAATAAAGAAGGACACTCTTAGATTTTAAATTCACAAGTAACACAATAATAAAGAAGGACACTCTTAGATTTTAAATTCACAAGTAACACAATAATAAAGAAGGACACTCTTAGATTTTAAATTCACAAGTAACACAATAATAAAGAAGGACACTCTTAGATTTTAAATTCACAAGTAACACAATAATAAAGAAGGACACTCTTAGATTTTAAATTCACAAGTAATTTTACAACCTTGATGTAAATTATTTCCAACATTTTACATTCAGAACCTTCTATTAGATCATTCTTTAAATGGTTTTCAAAGATCTCACATCAGAAATCGGTCGAAAAGTTATTTTTAATAGAGATATTTTTTCTAGATAAAGGAAAAAATCCTTTTTAAACAAAAAACAGGAAGGAATACGAAAAAATCACATTAGGAATAGAAGAGTTTTCATTTCAGACGTACAAGTCTGGCGTATACTAGCAATAGCATTTTTTTTTTTTTTTTTTTTTTTTGAAGAACAGAAGAAAATGTTTCGATAGTTAATAAAATAAATATTTGGAAAATTCCATTAGGCTAAAACGTAGTTCAAAAATTAAAACTCTGTTTGTATTACAGTAAGAATGTCAAATTTAAGACTTACGGTCAAAAGGAACTCTTGCCTATATTTACGTTAGCAACAACTGGTACAGGTTATTCACTCGCCCGTCTAACTTTTTTTTTCAATTTAGCCAGATAAAAAAAAAGTTTGATATTATTGAAAATATAACTCTTTAAGAATGTTTTAACTGGATTTTAAATAAAACAAAAAAAAAAGTAAAAGTACGAATGTTTGCAGTTTGGTTTCTCTTTTCTCACTTGAAACAAAGTGCGCTATCATGTTCTTTCAAAAAAATTAATCCCACTCCCTCCTTTTATACTAAATTTGATGTTAATTTCAATCGTAAAACATACCCCTTTTTTTATTTTTTAGTTCAGTATTCAAAACAACTAGTTAAATTATATGATGATTATAAAAAAAATGTTAGTAATTAAAGTAGAATTTTATTTACATTCAATAATAAATGAAAATTTTGTTATGGGATTAGTAAGATAGCTAAAGGACATGCCCTCCGCAATATGGCAATCCTATTAAACCAACACTTAGTCCATAGTTATTGAAAATAAGTAGCAAAAATTCACTTTGTGACGTGATGCAACTGTTATGCATTGTAGTCGAGCTATATTTAGTAGGAAACTGTTCTTTTCACCTTCAACTCTATGTAATTTCAATACCAACTGGAGACGCATTTCGTCTCTTTTTCTTTATTCGATACTGTACATCCATATACTTATTTTAGCTTCATGTTCTTCTCCCCAAAGATGGCCAGAAGCAATTTTTTAAGTAAGAATGGTTATTAAAACGTTTTTCTGAATTTCACTTGGTGTGTGTGTGTGTAGTGTGTGTGTGTGTGTGGTGTGTGTGTGTGGTAAATCGATTTCGATCGTTAATTTAACCAACTTCCATCAAGCTAGAGCTTTGAAATTTTGAGAATCGTTCGTACTCGCCTAACAATGCAATATCCCCAGACGTTTGCGACAAGTTTTAGCTCATATTTTCTTTAATAATGCAGTTTAGCCCAAACACTTGGTGCGATTTAAAATTGGCACCAAACTTGCTTCATTCTTTTGGCTGAGCAAATCAGTGAAACTGAACAGGGTAGCCACATTTGGCAAATACTGCCAAATAATTCGCCAATCGCAAAGATTAAACCTTTTCTGAATTCTGGTTCCCATTTAATAAAATGACTTACAAACTTTCAAATGCATGTTTTTGATTTTACTAGTGTATGATTTGTAATATGCTCACAAATGTATCTTTTTTAAGTAAGTTACAAGAGTTAAAATAATATGATTTTAACTAATATTTCAATAATTTTTCTTTAATATACTTTGCTACCATATAAAAAAAGTTATTTTTTTAAAACGTTGGTTTTATATCGAATGATAAAACGTTTTTCTGAATTTCACTTGGTGTGTGTGTGTGTGTGTGTGAGGTGTGTGTGTGTGTCATCAAATTTTCGATCGTTAATTTAACCAACTTCCCATCAAGGCTTTGAAATTTACAGGAATCGTTCGTACTCGCTAATGATGCAATATTTAGACATTTGCGACAAGTTTTAACTAATATTTTCTTTCATAATGCAGTTTAGCCCAAACACTTGGCGCGATTTCAAAAATTGGCGCAAACTTGGCAGTTACAAGCGTTTTTTCTCTGAATTTCACTTGAGGTGTGTGTGTGTGTGTGTGTGTGTGTGTGTGTGTGTGTGTGTGTGTGAACTGTTTGTGTGTGTGTGTGTGTGTGTGTGTGTGTGTGTGTGTGTGTGTGTGGTCTGTGTGTGACTGTCATCCACTTTCGATCGTTAATTTAACCAACTTCCCATCAAACTAGGAAGCTTTGAATTTGGGAATCGTTCGTACTCGCCCTAACAATACAATATTAGACGTTGCGATAAGTTTTAATTAATATTTTCTTTAATAATGCAGTTTAGCCCAATCACTTAGCGCGATTCAAAAATTTGCTCCAAACTTGGCTGGTTTTATTTATTATTATTTTTATTTTTTTGTTTAACTTAGAATCAAATAAAACGGAACAACGGTAGCCATTAGCAATATCGCTAAGTAATTCTTGTCGCTTAAAGGGTGGTTAGTGCATTCCATTCATTTAATTTACCGGATGAATTAATTAATTTTAGTTAGTTTTAACGTTTTTATGTATTTCACTTGATTATGTATCTGTCTGTGTGTGTATCACTGTGTCATCAAGTTTTTCTATCGTTAATTTAACTTCCCAGCAAGCTAAGAACTCTGAAATTTTGAACTGTTCTTACTTGCTTCTTTCAGTACAATATTTAGATGTTGCATCCAGTTTTAATAATATATTTTCCATTTTTTAAATAAGCTTTGCCGCCATATAAAACGTTGTTTTTTAAAGGCAGTTGGTTTTAATTCAGATTATTTCTTTATTATATCTTGCAGAATGTGTAAACTATATTATGGTTGCTGAAGAAATGCTTTATTCTATCAATGGGCAGATATTTTAAAATAATATCAAACGTAAATCTGTATGCTTTATGCATAATTCTAGCACTCCGTAACAGATTCCTGATGAAATAAAAATCCGAACTGGCACCACATCGTCCACAAAATTCTATGCATGCAGCGAATTAATAGTACAGTTATTTTTTTATTATTACAAGGTTACATTACACCAATTGTTATTAGTATTATTGGTATTACAAAGTAACAATTTTAATTCGTGAAAATTTCATTCATTACTTAATATTACACTTGGGAAAAGAAGCTAAAATTCAAACAAAAATGGGTGTAAATTTAAAATAACTAAGGATATTCCTCATACTGGAGAACCTATTAGCAACAGTTTAGTTTATACACACACACACAGATATATATAAATATATAAAAAAATTACATTTTAAGACACTTAAAGATTGTTTTAAAAATATATTTTCCAACCAAAACCAAACTAAGAGAAAAACTCAGTAAGTTAGAGAATATTAAAATGATCTGATTTTTTAAAAATGTTTTATTCAAACAAATTTTTGATTTAAAAGTCAAACTATTTAAACTAAATAATCATAACAAACTATACGTTAAAGAATCAAACAATTTTTAATCCAAAACTAAGTTATGAAAATCAAAAGATAAATGAAGTGTGATTATCATATTAATACTGTTCTATCGATTGGAGTAGTAGAGTTGAATTTACATCGATACAAATCTAACCGATAAACGTGAATTGTATGAAAGATCGTAATGAGTAAAAAATATGAAGTTCTAAGACAGGAAAAAAGAATTTAAACATAGGACACTACTCGACTTACACATAAAATGCCAAAGATTTTTACACACACGCATATATATATATATAATAATTACACTAAAATTAATACCCATGGTCAGTAGAAAACTGTTTATTCCATTCAATGAGAGAGAGTGAAATTCATAATAAATATACGATATTGGAAATAGATAATGCTAGAGAATTTTGCACCTCTTCGAATGACACAGAAGAGACAAATGAATTTTACTTGCCTTTAGTTATATGGGATTTCTCCTGATCACGTGATAATCACATGGAAAAAATGAAGGGATTCTGAAGGACTAACACATCAATCAATAACTCGAGACTAACCCAGAGACTCTCGTAGTAAACCAGTAACCAAATCTTTCTAGAGTACTAACCTTTGCTTAAACGTGTCAAAATTTTAAGTCGATCGGACCAAAGCAGCTGGAGTTATCGAGGTTAGATACAGAATCTCGTTTTGTAGTTTTATAAAATGGAAAAAAAACGAGTTTCGTGTTCTGACTAAGACATTGTTTTTTTTTAATGGGTAAAACAACGTGCAAGCAGAAACAATGTGAAAAAATGTTACGGACTCTTGTCCATCAAAGCAACGATTTGTCGATTGGTTTTGCGGGGATTTAAAACGTGTCGATACCGACACAATGACGCGGAACGCTCCGGGTAAGACCTGTGGAAACGTTACACCGGAGAAATGTGAGTGAAATGACCAAAAGTTATAATGAAGATCGTGAAATTGAAGCTCCGTGATATTGCTGAGATGAACTTACGAATGCGGGAAGTGTATTTACTATCCTTCATGAAAAAATTTAGCATAAGAAAAAAGGTTTTTCCAAATGGGTGCCGCGATTGCTTTCGATGGAACAAAACAACAACCGTCGATGATTCAGAAAGCTGTTTATCGCTATTCTCATAACAAAAAAAAAGATTTCTTGCGAAAAAAAAAAAGAAATGGGAAAAAAAAAGAGTTGGAACGTTTGTATCCACCCCTAAAGGTGATTAACAAAAGGTGTTATATTGATGAATAAAAAAAAAAAAAAAAGATTTACAAAAAAAATGTTGTTTTCAATGTTCGACTCAGGTTATTGATTGATGTGTTATGATGGCATTTCATAAGCAGGTGGAGTTAATCCTTATTGGTCAGCGACAGTAAAATCGAAGATTTCAGAAGATTTTATAGAACGTTATCTTATAAAATAAAAGTTAATTTGGGTACATCAGAAAATGGTATGAACTCTTTACTAATGGGTTATAAATTGGAAAAATTATTTTAAGTTGAATCCTTACACACACACACACACACACACATGCACTCTCTCATCTCTCTCTCTCACACACACACATATATATATATATATATATATATACACTATGATAATTAAATTAACGCGCACCAGAATAAACAAATACAAAAAAAAAGTTATTTATTGTACATAAACATTATGGCATAAAAAACAAAATGATTACATTTTAAGCAGTTTCAGAACTTGCAGGTGTGCAGAAATTAGTAGAAACTGGCTGCCACTCCTAGCAATTGAAGACGACTCTTATCTGGTTAGGCATGGAATCAAATACGGCTTAGATGACAGAAGAATCAAATCTATATTCTCCATACTACAGGTACATATCATGACATTCCATGTTCCTTAAAAGTCTATACCACACTACGTCAACCTTATTAGCTGGGGAAAAGAGGTGGTAATCTTTCTGTGATCCATCAGCAGATCTTTTCATTGAATTAAATCAAGTCATGCTGCCCAGGGCAAAAATGGAATTATCTGTGTAATCAACAAATGTCAGAATACGACTCAACATGTTCTTTTGCATTTTCTTGCTGGAACGGTGTTTGGCAGGCCTCAATGGTAGGCACAATAACTGGACACAGGAATCTCAAGAAATGTACCAATCTGTGTTTCGAATTAAACTCTCATTTGAACTAGAAATGCTTGTGAAGTGGCCGTAATGTCTATCAAACCATCACACAAATGCAGAACCCTATGCTAATATCGAATGCAATCGGACAACAAGCTATCTCACCTGAACCTCCAACACGGCCATCAGGAATACTGGATACAGGAACCAGGATACGTCTGAAAAAGGCAGTGTTCCACACTTGAATCCAGCCTTTTCGTTTGGCGCGCCAGGGCGTCTCTCACTATGTTGCATTGTCAAGGGAAGCATAAGTAATTTTGAAATTTGTCACATCATTCTTTACTAATGTTTGCAATATTAATGGCCAGTTTATATATATATACTGAAATTTATAAAAGAATAATTTAAAATATTTAAAAGACAAAAAACCAGAAGAAATGTAAAATGAAGGAAAAAATAGTGAAAATGAGACAAGCTAGTCAAAAAGCAATTTTGGGCTGGGGGGCCCGAATAAGCGGGGTTAAAAGCATAAGTTTAATAGTACCAACCTTCCCCTTTGCATTGGTAGGCTGAACCGGAAAATCAAAATTACGAAAAAGTTCAATGATTAAAAATGCTAAAAAGTTCAGCGATAAAATCTACAAATATGTATATATATATATATATATATATATATATATATACTAATATATCTTCATATATATATATATATTATACTCTCTCTCTCTCTATATATATATATATATCTATATATATATATGTGTGTGTGTGTGTGTGTGTGTGTTTGAGTGTGTGTGATTGAGCGTGTGAGTTTTGATTTAGTTATAGTATTTTTTAAATAAGCTTTTTCAATTTCTTGGATTTTAATTAAATTAATTAATTTATTGATATTTATTATTTTCATTAATATTTTATTATTTTTATTATCATTTTAAAATTATCTTTGCTATTATTCAAAAAAACAGATTTCAAGCACTTATTATGCATTTTATTTTTCAACTTAGTTATTGCTTAGTTGGGCATATACTAGAGCTATCTTTGAATATTATTCTTTCTTTTTAAATTTGTTTCTTTAAACTTTTTAATGATGATTTCTTAAAAAAAATTAAAATCTTGTGAATATTTATTCTGCTTCAAACAAAAATTTAGTTCCTTGTTTTTTATAATGAGGCACTATATTGAATCATTTCATTTCAGTTGTACACCATTTCCGAAGACAGAGATTAGTGATTGATTCTAAATTTATTGATATATTGGAGAAAAAGTTAGAAATTGTCTTTCTCTGTGTTGGAAAAAATATATTTGGTTTACTTCTATGCTATTTTAAACTGAAGGCTTTTATACATTTTCAAAACTGTGCATGATTTTTAAATATAGTATTCATGAATTTTAAAACAAGTATTTGGATCTTTCTTCTAGAATTTTTATTGAGTTTATATGCAAATTTGTGTGTTCATTTGTGGTGTGTGTGTATTTTGTCTACCATGTTTGTAGTTTTCATATTCAGTGTCACACATTAAAACTTTTTTTTTTTGATATTTTAGGTTATTTTTCCTGTTTTTACACTATTTTTGTTTTATTTACTTTAATATTATTTATTTTAAGAACTATATTAGCATTGGTTTTTTCTTATTCAATTTTCTATGTTTTGTGTTATCAGTTAGGTTCTTTTCAATTTTGGGTTTTATGACATTCTCTTTTAAATATATGTTGGTAGAATCTAACTTTGCAGATGATTCTAGAATAACCTAGATTAACAAGTCTAAAGCATATTTACACCTTTAAATATATTCTCCAACTTTCTATTTTTTTTTTTTTTTTCATCTAAATATTGTTCTCAATTTTTTCCATTTCTTCTTCTTTTTTGATACTTCTACTTTTTTTGGCTTATTTTAATTTATTTTCCTTTGAATTTATAATTTTTTTTTCTTTTCAGTTAATTTGTTTATTATATTGTCCTTCACTTTTCAACTTGTAATTTGTATGTTTTTTATTTTGGATTTAGTTCATGATTTTGAGAAATTTGAAAAAAAACACGTTTCTTCTATTTAAAGTATATATATATATATATAATGGAAGTGTGCATTCGAATATGTACTGGTTGGTTCTTAAGCAAAGGTATAGTTCTTTGGTAGATATCCATTATCGAATTCTATGATAATTTCGTACCATTTATTAATTCAGTGAGGAGACTTGAAGTTCTTTTCCACTTTCTTTTGTTATTCTTGGTAGACGAAATGAAATTAATTACAAAACTACTATGTACATGTGATTTTGGATAAACTAGTTCATCGGAGAAAGATAGATGGCAGCCCAATTTTATCGCATATCACCGATGGACGTTGGAACGCTATAGCGTTCGGGTTCAGCTTCATCAGGGAGGGACGGGAGAAAGAGAGAAGCTAAACATCTCCTAACTAACAGTTAGAACAGTTTCCTTCAGGGATAAGGCGTTGAGCTATCACATGACTGATTCGTGGTGCCACCTGTAAATGGCGAACTGGTTTTATAGTAATTTGAAAATACAATTAATACTTTGATAAACAGCTGGAAAATATTACAGGAAGTTCGACCCTCAAAGAAACCAGGCTGGTCTCCGCTATACTGGAATTCATGAAACTTACTAGGTATATTTCATACTTTGAATAACTAATAACTTGCAAAAATAAGGAAAAAGAAATTCAAAACTTTGCAATAATCATGGAACCAAAATATGTAAATCCATTTTTTTTGAGAGCATTTTATTATTCAGGAATGATAAAAATAATACTGATATAAAGGCATCATAAAATGTAAATAAGCATATATAGAAAATATAAATAACACAAGATAACATCAATTAGATGAAAATAAAATAACATAAAATTAAAATCAAATGAGTTTCACCAAATAATATCTATCTACTTTTGATGCTTAAATGGTGTTAATAGAGTAATATTTTATCGTATCAATCTTTGTACTTGCAGGCTTTTTTTCACATCCGCTGGTTTTTTTTTTTTTTTTTTTCTATTCTTGTTTTTAAACACTTCTAATTTTCGAATTTTATTTCTTCTAGCATACTTTGCTTATCTTTTTCTTCATAAATCATTCTTCTACTATATTTTTAAATTCGTAGATTGGATTTTCAGACAAAATACTTTCTTTAGCACTGAATATTTCTTTCTGTTGTGTTCCAAAACAAATGGATTTCTTTAATTGTTAGGTCATGAACGGTTTCACAATTTTTTCAGAGTAAAATTTGATGTAATTTTTCGAAATATCCTGTTAATCCTATGAAGACTTTGTACTTTCTTTACTGGTTGGAAACTTTTGCAACTGCTAATGTGTCTTTGCGACGAGGGCTTGATGAATCATTTCTACTATGTGACCTAAAGTTAACTTCTTTATTAGTAACTCTTGGATTTTATTTCTAGATCATTTTCTTTGAAACTTCGAACACAATTTTAAAGTTTTTTTGGAGTCCTACCATTTCATCTTTTGCTGGAAAAAATAAAGTCATCACATATAGCAAATTCTTTTATGTGTAAGGTCTGGGCAAGTGGTTTTGACTAATCTTTGAAAACACCTAGGTTCGTGCTTAACCCAAACGGAACTTTGTTGAATTCGAACTGTCTATCGGAACAATAAAGAGAATTCGGCAATCTTCATTAACACTGACGTGGAAAAAACCGTTTCGTAAAATCGACGTGGAGTAAACTTTTGTTTCTTGCAGAGTATCTGAAACCTCGATGAGGTAAGAAGTTTATCTTTCACTAGCTCCTTATTGAGTTTTCGGTAATCAACGCACATTCTCAGTTTATCTTTCTTTTGACCATTACGACTGGACTGGCGTATTCTGATGAGCTTGGGCGTATGATGCCTTCTTTGAGCCATTCTTCAATCTGTTTATTTACTTCTCTTTCCGTAAATGCTTGTGGCGTTTTGATAAACAGGTTCATCATCAATTCAAAATAATTCGAATGGTGACATCGGTGCTGCCGTCTTTTCGAAGGCTTGTAGCTTCTATCATTTTAGTAAGTTCTTTCTTGGGATCTCCAATGTGATTCAGCTCTACTTTTTTTTTCGACGTTTTGGCTAGTATCTTGCATCAGGAATGTGATTTTCATATTTAACATGCACCACTATTCGTGAAGCTGACTGATGCTCTTTCTAAAATATTTGGAACTTATGACTGCTTCGAACTTCAGTTTCATTGTAGGTACCACATGCCAAGTTTGTGTATAGTTTTTCTTCATCTGAAATTCTTACCAAAAGATCCTATTGCAGTGACTTTAGTTTCGCCTATGCCGGTTAAAGGAAAGAATTTTTGTTCTTCACTAGTTAAAATTTGGATCGATGATTCTACTGGTATTTTCTCGTAGTAGACGGTGGTAATTCCGGTGTCGATAAGTGTAGTAATTTTTCTTGATTCTAAACATTATTTCCTTGGTGCGTAGACTTCTTGACTGATAGTGGCATATGTTGCAGTGGGCTTTACTTGTTTCTCTCATGAAATTCGCAGTTCTCTTCGGCTGGCTTGTATTTGTGCTTTTGCTGAATCGTTGAATCTTCTGACCTAAGTAATTCGTTTGAGCGTGATTAGAAACAATTGAACGGAATATCTTTCTCTTGGTGAACTCGATTTTTGGGCGGATTCGTCTAGATTTCGTGATTTCCTTCGCCTTCCATGACGGCGGATTGAGTTTCATGCAGAAGCCAGATTTTAACTTTACTGTGGCTATTAACTTTCCTATTTGATCTGATTTTTTCTTGGGTCCAAGTTGTCAAACTTTTTTCTGGTGCTCTGAAATATTGTTTTCATAAAATACTTATTAACTGGCTTTTGGTTTAATTTATCTTGGCGTATTCGTACTCTTCACTTTTCTGCTAATATGGCTAATGAACTCATCGTTGAAGCCATTCGTCTAGAAAATGTTGTTTGAAGTCGGTTGGAGCTCTATATATTTCATTTGATCACCAATTATCAGTTTTCTTAATTCTTCAAAAGATTCGATTTTTTTTAACTCATTGTCCACCCATCGAAATATATTTGCAAATTCGTAATAAAAATCGGTCAAGTGCGGCTACTCAAACTTTTTGAGACGTCATAAAATACCTGGCGAAACTTTACCAGGTGTTGGTAAATCATTTATGTAAGGATTTTTTGTAATAGTAGTCGTAGTTGTTTGCTATCTTCTACGGAGTTTACGTGTAGTAAGGATTTCGGAAGGTAAAAGTCCACAAAATATATGAAACCTAATGTTCTTTTGAAAATAGTTAAACATTGCACTTGACTTTTCAGAATAAAGACTAAATAAAGAAACTTATCTTCTTTACTTCTAATATTTATGGGAAATTTTAATTATTCACTTGCTAAATGAAATTTTAGAATTGTTTTTATTCACCTCGATTTCGTGTTGATCTTGACGTCCGTTCTCTTCTACCGGTTTCTATACACAACTTTTTCAATAAGAATCTTCTTTTCGTTTCGTTTCGCTGAAGTGTTTCAAGGCACCAATTTTGCATTCTTCTAATTCTCCTTTCATTTTTCCTTTTATTCTATTATAATAATTTTTTTTTGTGAATTCTCTCTTCATAATTAATTTTCTTTAATAATTGGTCCTTAGTTTCCTCACAGTCATTGAAGAATCAGACTTTATCCTAAATTCTTCAGGATAAAACATATCTTCCGACGTCCTTTAGCAAGGTACGAAATTTTGAAATTAATAATGAATAATAAATGATCATAGTGAAAATTTATACTTTAATCGCGTAATAATACTAAGTGATTTAAAAAAAGAAAACACGTTTATTATGGTGAACTTTGTTTAATTAATTTGCTTAAGAAATCTATCTATCTATCTATCTATATATATATATATATATATATATATATATATATATATATATCAAAAAACATTTTCTGACACAATCATGTAAATGTAAGATATTTGAAAATAAATATGTAAATTTATGTCAGACTATTTAATTATATTATTTGTTTTAAGTACTTTTTTAAGGAATTGGCTTATCATATCCATCCTGAAATCCTTTGTTAAATTTTTTCTACAGATTCGTGGATCATGAAAAAACAATTCATTTAAAATTGACAATAACTAAAAAATATTTAGACATACAATGAGAATAAACTGAGAATCAAAAATAATTTTGAATAATAATATTGAGAACCAAAAGTACCTATTCTGAGAGTACACTTTCAAATTGCTTAGTTTAAAATTCACAAGTCTGCAAACCCCATTTTTACAAAATATTAAGTTGCCATTCACAGAGACATGGTACCAAAGAACGGACTTGTTCCATTCAAGCAGCAAGTCATTTCATGTGAAAGTCAGAATCTTACGTTCTCTGGAAAAGGGACCCTAATTACTTATGCACTTGATGTTTAGGTGTCTGATAGATGATTTGAAATTTTGCATATCCAATTCACACAATAATAAAAGAAGGACATGGTTTTAGAATTCCAGAAACTGCACGTATTGAAAGTTTTCTTACGTTTTTTGAACCACAAGTAACACAATAATAAAGAAGGACACTCCTAGATTTTAAGAGATTCAGTAACACAAATTTTAATATATATATATATATATATATATATACATATATATATATGTAATATGTACATATATATATATATGTATATATATATATATATATACATATATATATATATAACAATATACTCTATATATATATATATATATATATATATATATAATATATATATATATATATATATATATACACACATA
>BMAW01099841.1:0-10986 GCA_019974015.1 Nephila pilipes | reverse complement strand
TCTCTCACACACACACACACACACACACACACACACACACACACACACACACACACACACACACACACACACACACACACACACACACACACACACACCACGCACACACACACACACACATTAAGTTGTTTTCTGTGATGTATGTTTCAGGTACACTCATTAGCGGACTTAGGAATTGCAGTAAAATAGTGATGCACATATTAAAGTTCTTTAGCCTCTCCGAAGCAGCAATAGGTTTAAATAGGTGAAATATACACTCCTTGAATAAAGTGTAATGGTATAAATCGAAATTTAATATGGTTTTAATTTTGTTGCCAAGTATTCGTAATGGTTTAATATCGTGCTCTGTAATATTTAGTTTCGTTTTTCGAAATATTGACTTTGAGATCAGAGGAGGCAACATTTTCTTTGGAGGACTCGGGTGATTAAATCGAAACCAGCCGAGAACAATCTAAAGAGTGATGTACCATCTGATCCCTGAGAAAACTAATGTCATTCTTAAAAAAAAAAAAATCTCATTATACTTTTAATATTTGCAAATTATAACATTTCCCAACTGAAATACCTTTTGCTATGAAGATGGAGAGAGAGAGAGAGAGTGAGTTTGAAAAGTGTAAAAATAAGATCAAATATACAGAAATTCTTTTATATTTAATTTTTTCCAATATCTAATCAAATTAAATGCATAGCTCTGGACCCACAAATTATAATTTACTATTTTTAAATTACGGCATTCACACTGCACTTCAATAATACATTCGAATATTATCGCTAGCCATGTAGCCAAAGAAGCCAAATATATCGCCAATCTCAGCCAAAACTTCTGCTTTTCTTAAACAACCAATAAAACTATGGAAAGAAATTTTTCATGCCACATTTGATGACTTAAATCCATCTTTAGCCAATAATATTCCCTTTCGAGTTTTTAAATTTATCTAAATGTATTCGACGAACGTTTACATTTTGCTTCAGAATAATTCTTTTCTACACACGGAATAAGAAATATAGTACGTATTAAGTAACGACTCATACAGACATATTATGCAATTTTTTATACGAGAGAGGCTTGACATTTCTTAATCTTATATTATGAAAATAATAATTTTCAAACTATTTTTTATAGGAATGTTGGTTAAAGTCGGCAATAGGGTGTCCCCTAGGCGATTGACGACTTTTGGGAGCGATAATGATTTAAGCATGGTGATTTAGGTTATGGTAACCCTAAGCATACTCAATGCTTAAGTCACGCACGTTTGGCGACTTATCTAAGAAGTCGTCATGTTTCGTTGCCAACCGCCTAGGGGACATCCCATTCCAGACTTTAACCAGAATGTCTTTAAAAGGAAGTTATATATTTTGGTTGACTAAGCTCTAATCCTACATTTTCTCTCTTCTGATAAATATTAATTATAAATCTGCATTAAAATAAAACTTTAGGCGTGTATGGACCCTAACATGTAGAAAGAAGGAATAATACTGAAATTTATAGCGAATATAATGCAGGAATTTCACGTAAATTAATCAAATCCAAATATTCTAATTTTATAGTCTCTGATTAAAATTATTAGGGAAGTAACACAAATTAATTTTGTTAATAAACTAAAATAATGTATTCACATCTAAGGATTATACTTTAAATTTAAAAATGTCTAGACCTCCACATAATGTACTAAAATATGGGTACTTATCTGTTATAGTGGTGCCCGCTAAATTACGATTACGCCAAGCCATCGCCAAACTCGTGAAGCCTATCTTTTGATACAACCTACTTGGCGATATTTCTTTGTCGCTTGGCGATTTATCATCAGGCGCCGCTATAATAGACAAGTACCAAAATGGGTTACAAATTTGTAAATAATTTTCATACAATGCTAAATAGTAATGTAAGATTTAAGAGTTTATACACCCGGAATGAACATGACATTTTGATGTCATTAAAAAGGGCAGATTTTTTTTACATACATTAGCAATTATTAATAAGCAGATACAGCTCAGAAAGTAAACTTCCTAATGGTCAGAACTAATTATTATCTAATAAATTCTTAATTAAGTGCTAAATGCTTTATAGATACTTTTTTTTGTTATTTATTCATAACAAAAATAAATTTATGCAATGAAATAGGGCCTGGTGTTTATCAACAAAATTAAGTACAGTAATATTTCGTTCTTACAATGCCAAGTCTAGAAACAAATTGGCGGAATTCTGATTGAAATTTATTATTCAAAAGCAATGACGTCAGACTCAGATTATGTCTCATTTAGGATGAATTGCGCAAGTGTAAGTTGTTAGTTCAATTTCAAGGAATTAAATAAATTTAATCTTCCTTTGTTTTTTAGTGTAGTATTTCTTTGAAATGGGAGAAAAACTAAGAATAAGTAAGAATCCAAAAAGGTGAGGTTTCTTAAACCCTACATATTATGCTAAAAATCAGTTTCATATGCGTTTAATAGTTTGAAAATTCACTTCAAAAGAAACATCGTCTTTTTTGGCGTATTTGTAGTCTATTTTGGCAAACTCGCTCCAGATATTTTTTTATAATATTAATATCTTATTTTATGCTTACTTTTAAATGTAGTGTATCTCTTGAATAACTAATAAAACTTTGAAATTTAAGGAGGGTTTAATTTTTAGTTTAATGCTAATTGCTCTTGTTGTAACTGAAATGATCAAGTCAAATACATTCCTTGTCGTTTCTTTATCAGTGTGATATCCAATCATTGCAGACGTTTTTATCACTCTTTCTGGTTTAAATGTAATAAAAAAAAACAGAATATCTTCTGAACGGACTGTTGCATCTTTGCAGCATTGCAGAAGTTTCGTCTACTATTTTAGAGTTTACTTCATTTTTAGTTTAAGTTATGAATAATACTAATATCTTATATTTTATTTCAATCAAAATATCTGAATATCAAAGAGATAATTATCAAGATAAACTGAAACTTTCTGATAAAAAGAATGAAGGTAACAAAAATTTAAATGTATACCGAAAATATCTTTAAGATGGCTGCGCAGTTTTCACCACCTTTTCACACACTTTTTATAATCACTTTTTTACACACGAGTAATTCCTCAGAAACTATTTAAAAAATTTGAGTATTTGAATGCCCAAGTTAAATTCTTCAGTAAGTATCTTTATCGTGTATTAAAGTTCGCAGTACACTATCACTCATATAACTGAATTTAAGCTTCCTTAAAAAAATAAAATACCAGTAAATTTCAATTAAGAAAATCTGTTACCGCATTCTCCTTTTACCCTTTCGGGAAAAGAATGCAGTCGGTATCTTCGAAAGTTTGTAGACCGTTAAACTTAATGTAAGAAATGCTTTATTTCTTAGATTGTTCCAAAAGTTGTAAA
Source organism: Nephila pilipes (assembly GCA_019974015.1). Taxonomy (NCBI): domain Eukaryota; kingdom Metazoa; phylum Arthropoda; class Arachnida; order Araneae; family Nephilidae; genus Nephila; species Nephila pilipes. Next base: position 7,630 of record BMAW01099841.1, on the reverse strand, counting down.
TTTTATGTAACTGTTATGTTTATAATAACTTTTCTTATTCTTATTCTGAATGTTTTATTTATTGCAGCCTATAGATGTCGCTGTATGTACCTTTTTTTGTAAAAATAACCAGAGACGGAGTTTCAGTCGGTTGCGATGTTCGCATTTCTCGTTTGATGTGTTCTTTTTCAACTTCTGCAAATAGGCACAGCTCGCTCCTTGTTAGCGGCAAATCATAATTATTTTAAAGTATGTTAATTTCGTAAATGTTAAGTATTCTTCGTCCATTATTTATTTATGCGTGTGAATAAATAAGAAAATAGCAAATAAGAACTATTTCTTAGATTACACATAGCACGATCTATTTACATTGTGGAGACACCGATGGGATGGCTGCGTGAGCAGCGGATAAGTTTCTTTTTTTAATATACTATTATTATTTAGTGAATAACATTTTGCTTGTTGACGATTTTAAGAGTGGAACATCTGGTGAACTGTGTTTGCGAGTGAACTTCGTTTTTTATTGCTCTTTAGTTCCGCAAAAGTTCCAGTTTCGTTTTGGCAAAAGTGTTCTTATCTTGTTCAACAATAGAAAATCAGAGAACTCAGCAGGAACACATAACGCAGATTAAAGTAGTGAAGGGCAAAGTTATGGCCTCTATGACTAGATTGGAGAATACTGCTGAAAATTTAAAGTTAGAAAATGAAATTTTGATTCGCTTATAGAGGTTAGAAGGATTTTTTTAAAGAGTTCGAAACATTTGATTAAGAATTAAGCGGCGAGTTCGAAAAATTTATTCTGAAATCGTTGAATTTGAGAATAGATATTTTTCCTCAAAATTAAAACTTCAAAATAACCTTTATGCCTTTAATATATCGCATCCTATTACTGTTGAAACACAGAATTCTTTAGTTGCACAAAGTGTACAATCTATTTTGAATTTTCGATTACCGAAACTTAATATACTAGTATTTTCTGGCACGTTTGAGTACTGGATGAACTTAAAAGATTTATTAGTATCAACAGTGCATTCTCAAACTTCATTGAGTAATAGTTAGAAGTTTCTGTATTTGAAAGGTTTACTTTCTGATGAACCCGCTTCTTTGATAAAAACATATACCATTGTCTGATGACTCTTATGGTGAAGCATGGGAAAATTAATGGACAGGTATGACAAAAAGAAGCAAATTATTCACTCATTGATCAAAATGTTTTTGGATCAAAAAAGTATTTCTCAAGCGAATCTAACGGATTTGAGAAATATTGTTGACACTAGTGATGAAGATTTGAGAGGTTTAAAAGCTCTAGGAAATGGAGCAACTAGCAGAAATCCATGGTTAACCCGATTGCTATAGCAAAAATTAGATCCTGAAAGTAGAAGACACTGGTTAGTTAAAACTTCAGATATGGAATTTCCTACTTGGAAGGAATTCTCGGAATTTTTAAAAACCAGATGTTCATCTATCGAATTGATGGTTTAGGATTAATTTCATGCTAAAATTCCTACTAAGTCTAATTTTGTTACTTCTAAAAATATTGAAGGAAACATACTTGTTTGAAATGTTTAGGAGTGCATAAACTGTTTAAAACCCTTTAAGGGACGGTATATAAAAAAACATTTAATTTTAGCTAAAATTCATCTGATATGCATTAATAATGTTAAAAGGACACATTATCAAGGGTTAAAATTAATTTTTATTTATTTCCCGATTTTTAAGATCCGGTATATAAAATATACCACCGCCCTTGTTGGACATTTTATTTGTACACTGGTTATTTGGTATTCCTTCGAAGAAATAATAAATACTTTCACAAAATATTATATTATTTCAGTTAATTTGGGAAATATTAGGATCACAAAACACTTTTGAAAAAATTAGAACTTTATGATATTGCATTTTTACTTCTAAGAGTGATAATTTGTATCAAAATGTATCAATTAATTTAAGCATAGCTTTTTACACATATATAATTTTAATGATTTAATGATAAAACTATACTATAAACTTAATAAACTAAATTTAGTTGAAATGCATATACAGTTTCATTTAAAATAAGGTATATTCTTTATTGCATAGACTGTAAAGATATTTTTTTCCTCACTTGTTTCTGAAGATAACTCCGATTCATTAGAAGAGAGCCCTTCAAACAAAACAAGTTCTTTTTCAAACAAAAATCCCCGTGTAGACATTCTTTTAAATATATACTTTGGAAATATATATATTTAAAAAAATTAATTAAAACTAGATTATAAAGCTACTTTAAATAAAATTTGAATTTTTCTGAAATAATTATGCACCCTATTGTACGAAATCTGAAATCGTCATGAGAAGAAACGAAAACATGAATTCAACGAACGCTATATAAAACTAAAATGCTATAAGATGTTTGGTCTCCGTAAGATCAAAAACCAGCCATGCACAGTAATTGGTAGTATTGAAACCATACCCTACCACATATGTGATTAATAAACGTGTCAAAAAAGTGGTATGCCCTCCTTACTCTGAATTATTTACATAATATGTACTCAATTCTATCTCTCTAATCTTCGCTATAGTAGTATTCCTAGATATTTTAAGGTTTAGAAAGAATCATCCCTTCTTTCAATATTCACACCAGGCGACCAAACTCTGAGGTCTCAGTTCTTCTTACAAAAAACAATGTACAGTCTTGTGCGACAAAAATAGGTTTTCATGATGGCAATGTTCTTAAGCACGACACTGATACCAAGTATACAGCCCTAAATACGCGATTTTGGATATTGTACAACATTCCTCAATCGATTAAATTTTCTCCTTAGTCACCTGGCATCGTTCCCATTGAAACGTATGGAAAATTATCGATCGGAATGTTCGACCCCAGTCGATTTCCCTTAAACATAACTTTATAAACGCTTTTAAACAAGAATGGGATTTCATTCCTTGTCCAACGACGTTAAATTTGGTTCAATCCTTGCATAAAAACTCAAATTATTCGAGCTAAAGGATATCCTACAAGGTATTAAATATAAAATGCTAGTTTTTTAAACATATGGATTACGTGAATCGTATGAATACTTTCTACCCCACGAGTAAAATAACAAGAGTAAGTAAACTGAACCTGGAAATAGTAAGTTGTGTTCTATTATATGTATCGAATGATTTATTATTTAAATATGTATTTTTTAACATCAAGTCTTCAAATTATGACTGTCAATGTACGAATACTTTCTACAATCAGTGCATACACGGGCATAATTTCAACTCAATTGAATTTTTTCTATGCAATCAGAACAACTTTTGAGCAATTTAGGGAAATATACCACAAAATTCAGTCAATTACCTTAGAATTCCCAGGCCCTTTCCAGTACAGGTTTTACCATTCCTATTTAACAAATTATCCCCCACCACACCTGTTGTTTACTTGGTATGAATATTTCATTTACCGTGTTGTGACCGCATAAACAAGTGGTATTCGCATGAAGCTCGTGGCCGGTGATGCTTCTGTCGAGTTGCGTGTTCGTGTCGTGTTTCTACTGCTTTTCGGTGCTTACTACTTTTAGGTACTTACAGACATGACTCCAGTGTTCTTTTCCTTTCTTGTGTGGTTTACTATCTTTGAAAAACACGGATGATATGCTCCCTGGATACTTTGGTGGTCCTTTTTTTTCGACCCTTCTTCCTGGGCTCGCGGTAGACTAGTGGCCATGGTCGCGGATTCCGGTCAGTGGTTTTCGTCTTAAACTAGTGATATTCTAATATTAATAATATATATTCAGTATATTTTTCAAAATTAATTTAATATTGTCTAAAAAGTTATTGCACTGTAATTTTATTTCATTATCTTAATATCTAAATCTTAACTTCTGGGCAAGTGTAAAACCAAAATTCAGTCTCACTTCAAATAATAGCCAATTCACAGGGGGTAAAAGCCCGAGAGGGTTATGTTCCCCGAAAAAAATAGTCGGTTTGGTTTGGTTTTTGTCAATTCGGGGGGTCGAGCCTTGGTGCCTTTAAAGATCCGCTGTGTAGCCGGGGCTGATACACGTTAAACCTCTCGAGGTCCAAAGTCCTCCCATTGTCGTGGTGTGGAAGTTTAGAGAGGGAGTACCATATCAATTGTAGTCCTCGTCACTTGACTGTGGTTCAAAATTACGAGAACCGTCGCTAATAGTCCTCGTATTGCTTCTTGTGCGACGTTAATAAAACCAAACCAAACAGACCCTTTTTACCGTCAACCAGTTTTTACCGTTTTTTTTTCCTCCCTAATGTCTAATCACAAAAAAATGTTGGCTGCTATAACACAGTTAGATTTGACTATTGCGCCATAAATTTCAACTTTCACTCACTCACTTATTCATAGAGGGTGATACGAGTTAAATTTTTTGGGAATCGAAACCCTCACGTTGGTGAGGATGGGAATCATCGGGTGCCAGCTCAATTGTCGATTTGGTCTCCCACCTAAGGTTCAAAGTTATAAGATGTATTTGGGTGTAGTAAATAGACTTTGTATCGACAAAATTAGGCAGCCAAATCTTCATTGATTGATTATTTATAAACGTAACACTTAAGAGCAACATGAGGGTTATTGACGACGGGCTTTAATTGGATGGAAATCTGAAATGACTATCGAAAATAAACTGTTTCTCTACACCTCCGTTATGCGTCCAGATATTTCTCACACTATCCCAGTGTGGGAGTATGCATGTAAATCCAATATTAAAATTCTGGAAACTCTTCAAATTCAATTGTCAGAATGATTGCAAATGCTAGATGGTTTATGCGCAATGATGAAATTCGTACAGCTTTTAAAATAACCAACTATCGTAAACACATTCTAAATTTATCAATTTCTTCAATTCGTTACCCAATATTCAAAACGAAAATATTCAAAATCTCAAACCATATCAACTTAATAATTCCACTAAATGGCCCCGCATCAACATCCTCTACTCCTAAGAACCCCCATAATTTCTTCTAAACTGTAATATTTTAATTAAATACATTTCAAGAATCATATTTATAAACTTCTTTATCATCAAAATTGTTCATCAAAAACTCACACTGAACTAGCTCTGCCCACTCTATGTATAATCATCTAAACCCCTTTTTAGGTAGCGAATATAACTATTCACTACTCTCAAATCGAAATTCTTCATATCAGCATCACATCTCCAAGTTTCGCCTGACGTCAAGATGGCAACTCCTCCGTAAGATCATTCACCCACCTCTCCACGCACATTTTGGTTTGGTTTTATAAGCGTCGCACTAGAAGCAAGACGATTGCTACTGGCCACGGACCTCGTAATTTTGAACCTCCGTCAAGTGACGAGGACGACACCTGAGCTGACACCTTCTAACCGAACTTTCACACCATGCCAACATCTCCACGAATAGACTCAAAAAACTCCTCCTTCTGCTTCGTCAATGGTTCATCTCTTCTCTCCACTTCGCCTCCTCATCCCACAAGTCCTTGACCTCCAAAATCATCTGTAAAATTATATTTTCAAATTCAGTGCAACTCTCATGTGTCATCGCACCTGTACTGATTCGGGCTTAAGGCCTGCTGCGTAGGCCGGGTGATCGTTGAATGCTCCAATGTTCCAATTGACGACGGACTCCATCATTTGGATCCTCGGTCAAGAAATGAAAATGATATCTTTGGTAGGAGTCAGCCCATCTCCGAAACTCATTACCACACCATGGGGTGACTTTCAGCCTCTACAGATTTAACATACATCAGCCTCACTACATGACGGGACCTTAGTGACATCAGGAGTCGAACCCACATCTTCACGGAAACCGCACCGGCAGCGAGCTCAAGTCCACGACCATTCGTCCCATAGACAGCAGAAGAAAATTTTTAATAAATAAAGAGGGGGGATCATTATTTATATATGTGTGTGTGTCTGTATATATTATATACATACACATGTATATTATGTAGAGATTTTGTCAGGGAATACGCGCACGCGCAGCTAAATACGGTTGTGATGTGTCTGAAAACGCATTCTAATCTGAAATGGAAAAAATTCTTTTGCTATTCTTTCGTCACACAAGAAGCAGTTACTTTGCACTTCCTTCAAATATAATTTATCTCAAAGAACTATCAATCAATTTCCGTGCAATCCTTTGGCCATGGCTTGCAACACAGATTCTGAAAGCGAAGCATGGATTACATTCTACTGGAATATTGAGAATTACAGCTATTGTTGGCAGAAAAAAGGTGAAAGCATTTGGAGTCCCTTGTTAAAAGTGCAATCGACAGAGAAGACCTCGTGGATGCAAACACTATTTCCTGGAGGACGGAATGATGTAAAATTCATTTCTTGCTGAATGGAAAATGTATGAAAACTCGAACAATGCTTTTAAGTAAAGTGGAAAGTGACCTCGCGATCTTGGCAGAAAGTAGGTTCTAGAAATAACAGAAAAACGACAAATTAGTGGTGGGTTATCGAAACAGTCTAAAACGAAGAGGTGATGAAAACCAAAGAAAACCTTCTTGCGAGACACCTAAGGACTCGTTGTAAACAATGGAGGGAGCGATGGGAAAGCCGTGATGAAACCTATAACGGTTTTGCACGAATATTGTACTAAAGTCAAACAAACAATTTCCTTTGGAACATCAATAGTTCTCTTGAATCCGGTCACGATAATCCCTTATGTCATCAATTTTCTTCCAAACACAACGATCAACTTTCGTGAAAGAAGACATGATAAAATTGTAATATTTGTCAAGACTTTCAGCGAAACATAAGATTTTAAATTCAAGTCATTTATGGCATGAATATAAATGGAAACAGTGTGGAATGTGAAGTGTCAATATAGGAATCGAGGAGGATGCCATGCGTTGTAGTATTTGACAACAAAACTATATTTGAAGAATGATATTCTCTCCTCTGTTGTGAGAAAGCTCATGGTGTGCGACAGATATGGTGTGAAGCTGAAATTGATACTGCATTTCTTCACCTTGCTATTAGTAATCAGTGTTTCGTTTACGTCAGGCACTGAAACAAAGTATCTGACAATGTGGTTGGTGAAGATTTCCAGAAGTGTTTATATTCTGAAAAGCATCCGCAGCGACATGAAAACAGCACAGAACATCAATGCACAAGGCTATCCTTTTTCTTGGGTCTCTGCCACAGACGGGTTACAAGGAATTCGTCGACGTTCAGACATGGACGCGCCGACTCTGTACCTCGAATGCTTCTATTCGTGTATACCAGCCAACGCCTTAGAGCCTTAAGTGGAAAGTGGTTCTGACACTGTGCCTTGCAGTGGATAAGCACATGTGATGGCTGAGCAGCTGCTCTTCACTGAAACATAGCTTGTGTTCGAGTCACCTGTGTGATTGTGGCAGACATGCACATGACAGAGATGGGCCGTTCAGAGACCACTTGGTTACACACGAGGAGGAGGTGTTACCTCTTGAATGAGTGGAAAGTGTTTACCAGAAACAACCTACCTTAGCATTAGAGACAATGCTCCGATGGAACAAAAATTAGAACTACAAACCACGTGCTAGGTTCTTAAAGGGCAAAGAAATTATTTCAATTTAAAATTGGTACAATTTTGATTAACTTCAATTTTATTACAAGTTCTTAGTCGAAAAGTACAGCCAGACAATTTTAAGTACTTGGATTTGTGTACCTATTTAAGCAATGTGTAACCA
>BMAW01099831.1:0-13046 GCA_019974015.1 Nephila pilipes | reverse complement strand
TTTAATTTCTGATAACAGTTTTTAAGTATTTTTTGAAAAAGGCACATCATAGAGTTATGGAAAACTGGATATTAAAGAGATGTTTTGAGCGATTATATGTAAATAAATTCCATCTATTAGTCTATTAAAAGAAAGTAAGAATATATTTTTAGATTGTTAATATAACTTTAAAATGTAAACAAAATAATACTGAATAAACTACAGTGAAATATATTACGTTTTCTTTTAAAGTTTGTTACATTTTAATTATCTTGAACACAGTCAATCACTTAATTATAATTTAAATAGTTATTGTTCAAGAATTCCATGAAGATGATGTTTCAGAAAATATTTAAAACTGCTAACAAAATTTTCAACTTACGTACCAAGTGAGTTTGTTACACATTTGTAGAAAAGCTCATCAACTTCCTGAAGCATTAACACATCGATCAATAACTCCCGAGACTAACCCAGAGATGGCGCTCGTAGTAAACCAGTAACCAGGTCTTTCTAGAGTACTAACCTTTGCTTGAAACGTGTCAAAATTTTAAGTCGATCGGACCAAGAAAAAGGTTTTTTGAAGTGAAGTGAAAAAGGTTTTTTCCAAATGGGTGCCACGATTGCTTTCGATGGAACAAAAACAGCAACATTCGATGATTCAGAAAGCTGTTTATCGCTATTTACTCGCAACAAAAAAGATTTCTTGCAAAAAAAAAAAAAAAAAAAAAAAATTTATGAAAAAAAAAAAAAGATTTGGAAAAGCGTTAGAACGATTGTATCACCCTAAAAGGTGATTAACAAAAGGTGTTATGTTGATGAATAAAAAAATAACATTGAAAACAAAAAAAATGTTGTTTTCAATGTTAGACTCGGGAATTATTGATCGATGTGTTACGTGCTACAATATACCTTTTATTACGAAGTTCTGTATAAGATGTAATTCAAATTGAAGCATAAAGATCATTATAAGCTCAGGTTCCTTTAGAAATATGTTCTATCATTTCCATCTCATATTTATCGACAATTATTATAAAGAGAACCTGACATGATAAGAGGCACTTAATTTATGAAAATCCCTATGATTACATGATTTTATGAGTGATTACATGATTACTATGAGTGCTTTTAATTCAAGTTCTTTATTACTGTTAATATTTAATTTATAATTTGGCATTTATAGTAAGTAATATCTTCCTCCGTTTCACATGTGTTCTTCAAAACTAATAATTTCAATCAATTTTAACATAGAGGCCGGCTAATAGACTTCAACTACTTATATCAAGTGATATCTTAAGTGTGTTGAAATCATTTCAGCACTAATAAAGTCTAAAAAATATTCTAAAGAACACTCAAGTCACGGCAAACTTCGATCGCTATGAAATTCCTGAACATAGATATAAAAATAACAAAATTTAAAAGGAACCTTTCTCTAATGATCAATTTGTGAACGATGAAGTAGAAGTAGAAATTTGGCGTTGTAACATTGATTCCCGTAAAGGTACACCTGCCATAATATACCAAAAGAAACTTCTCAATAAATGAAATCTTCCAACTTGTACAAACGTGTTAAATAAGGTACGAACGAGGATCAGTAATCTTTGTTTATATCTCATTGTCACCATCATCACCGAAAAACTTTTCAAAGTTAGTTTCTTTTCTTATTGTCCCTGATATTAATGTTTAAATGAGCTAAATTATATATTCATTTCCATCAACGTCAAGAAAGGCGAGTGTGACAGCACTTATATTACATTAAACAGTTTGATTTAAACATATAGCGTTTTAAAGCGAAGAGACAAAAACAGGAGAAGAATGAATTAGAATTCAATAAAGATACAGCTGCTCATTTTTACTTTCATTAACACGTACGGAATAGGTGGTGAATTCTACTTAATCTCCATGAGCTCTTACTAATGCGTCGAACTCTTTTATTTTATTGGAATCAATTTTGCAAACCGAGATCTCGACAAATACTTCATCGCTCTTGAAGCTCAAGATTAGAGAAAGGATTTATTTAATGTGCAGCAGATTCTGTTTTATTCGTTCATAAATATTCTTTAAGAATCAGTATCTGAGAACTCTGTCTCGATTGGAATTCCATCGTCTATGCAGCTCAATTCTAAATTCATGAAAAAAAGTTACAGCATTGTAGAGGATGCTTGGAAAACACGAGTAAAAAAAGATCTAATATTGCTTTAATATGCATGACACACACACAAACACACACACACACAGATATATATATATATATATATATATGTGTGTGTGTGTATGTGTGTGAGAGAGAGAGAGAGAGAGAGAGTGTAACACAAAGTAAAAGTTAACTTCCAGCTTTAAAAAAATTAAACTAAACTTCATCAAGCATAGCCAATTTTCTTTTCTAATGTTTTTCTTTTCGAAGAATAAGAATGACATTAAATAATCATTTATTTCAAAAATTTTAGATTATGTTTGAAGATTTATTTCCGCAATATGTACTTGAGTCATGAATGTGCAGAAGAAAGGATGAATAACAATATTCACAAGTAAGTGATTCAATCGTTTCCACTTACTGAAATGTGGCACGTGTATTCTTGCGAAAAGTAGCATTAATCAGTGTTGAAGTTGCACTGAAAGACCCTGGTGTCCAATTCTAGTCACTCTGAAGATAGAAAACATTTAACTCTGGCTAAAAGAGTTTTGATTTTGGGCGAACATGGTTATTTGAATAAGGGTTCCTAGTTATTTTTGTCTTCAGGCTTCAGGGTGTTATGATGATGAAAGTCGCAATTAAAATCTTGTTCAAGTATCGGAGACCTTTTCAAAGTTACAACTTTTCTCCCTTGACTGCCATCCGACATAACGTGACGTGCAGTACACCCCGGAATTGTTTGCGTTGTTGCTTTGTGTCACTTGACACAATAATAATTACTCATACAATAATAATTACGAAATGTCAATAACATGAGTATAAAAAAGAAAAGATTTTTAATTCTATCGTATTTTATGTAATTTTGAAATACAACTGCATATCACATATGCCGTAAGGTTTGCAGATATCTGTATGCACATGGAGGAAAAGGGATTTAAACTACATTTGATGGCAAAGGAAAAATTGTTTAGAAAATCGTTTATGAATGTTTTAAAAAATATTGAAACCGAAAATAATTCAAAAGCAGTTACACATACATTATTGTTATTCGTAATAATCGCATTATTCACATATACATAAAATGTAATACGAAATCAAAGCTCTAAAAAGTGATTTTCACATAGATATTTTATTTTAAAAACAAGATTTTAGGAATTTCTACAAAATATTTCTTATACCATTTTTTCTTCAGTAATACGTACATAAAATATGTAAGAATGTCAGCTATTTTTGAAGTACTAATCATTTCCCGAGTATTCGTTAAGAACGTGATGTATAGTTATTACAACTACGTCATTTATTGTTAGATTAGATTCGTCTATTAAATTTGATTTTTTTGTCATGTTCATAATTTGTTCGAGGATTACTTAGTAATTTATTTTTTCAAATTGTGAGTGATATTTTTATTATTTCTCCATGATTTCTCGTACTCTTTAAAAGACATTGCAACACAGGTAAAAGCATCACTTCTATATACGTGGTATGGGCCGCGGTAGCCTAGTGGTCAAAGTCGTGGACTAGCGGCCGGCGATTTTCAGTCGCGGGTTCGATCCTTGGCCGCCAAAGACCCACCGAGTAGCCGGGGCTGATGCACGCTAAATCTGTTCGGGGTCCAAAGTCCTCCCATTGGCGTGATGTGGATGTTAGGAGAGGGGGTGCCAGCTCACTTGTCGTCCTCGTCACTTGACCGTGAATAAATTGTTCTGGAATTTGAGTGCCTTGTTTTCTTCCTATTTACACATACATTAGTCAATATAACATATTCGAAGAATTTCTCGATCTCTGATATTTTTCTGATTGAATTAAAAAAAAAATGTTAAGAATTCAGTTAGTTAATGTATATAACTGCTTAAATAGCTTAATATCGAGCACAAACTTTCTTGTTAAGAAGTGAAAATTGTAGAACATCGGAGGAGTTATTTATGATGTCTTAACTGCAATGTGCAATTGAAATCCGTGGCAAAACTTTTAGTGATATTTTGTGGTAGAGGTTTCTCTCTTAAAATTCCTATTTGTCTTGAAACCATAACCAAGCAGTTGTACGGCTTCTTAAATTGATTCACTCACTTCGGCCGAAATGTTCTGTAATTCCAAATACTTCACATTACTCCAGGAGCAGAATTCGACAAATACGTGCAAAATTCTCAGGAAACTAACTTCAGAAATCATCACCACAGCAAGAAAAATAGAATGATTTCTAATGGTGCATAAAATGATTGAAATGTACCCGCATCACAAGTCAAATGACCAATATTACTTGTTGGTATGTAAATTCTATCTGAAAACTATCCAAGTTTTGAGGAGGCTTAAAGTGAGATTAAAGTTTTTTTCTCGTTACTAAAATCCGGGGTGTCAGACCCCCATTTAAATAAGAACTAAATTATTAAAATGAATTGAAAGGACACGAAATGAATTTATCAACCACCAAAAAGTCAATTAGCAAAAATTGTTTTTTCCTCTTTTAACCAAAATCTCCTTCTAATTACCACCTCCCATAAAATTGAAGCTGTTAAAATTACCAAATCATAGGTGTTTGATTTTCAATTTAATAAAATCTAAAATCCTGCAGCCAAAAAATATTATGCTTCCATCCCCACTAATGCTAAAAATATCACAAAAAAATTACAAAGAATTATGAAAACTCACCTTTAGCGCATTTTCAACTTTGCATTATTGAATATAGCATATATACTTAAGATACTTGAGGATTCATATGTAAATTAATGATCAATGATAAGAACTAGGCAACTTCCTCTGGTGTTAGACCTCCAAAAACTGTATCATACTCCACACTATGGAGCACCCAGTCATGATAGCAATCAAATACTGACAAGAGACACTTACATAGCTGACAAAGAAAATTAACTAAAATGGGATTCAATACCGATGAAATTGTACCGCAAGAATTGTATTCGCTATCATATCGCATTCAGCAAGCGCTACCGTTAAAACCACTTAACAACAACAGATTGAACGTCGATCAGTTGACATCATTAATACCTGAATTCAGACGACTTATTAATTATAGCCCTCGTAGTAAAAAGAATGATCTAACAAGCGAAAAACAATTTTACCATATAATGGACCTAATCAAAAATATCGAACAAATTTTGAATGCCTTCTCGGGACATTTTAAGCACCTCCCTAAATTAAAAGCAGCTAGAGGTGACGTGGACAAAATTATGCAATAATTTAAGCAATAATCCAGTTTAATGACTGCGAGACTATAAAAATAGCTTACGATTAGACCTCGTTGTAGCTCATTTTGATTTATTTTTTCCGTTTTAAAATAAACTAAATATTTAAAAAATATGTCTCCATTTTCTTATCACAGACTTAAGAGCAGGAATTTAACATATTTAAATACAGAAAATATTTCTTGGTATATATATTTAAAGAGCTTAATGTTGTGCATTTATAAGAATATTTTAAATTTCTTTTTTCAAATATTGCAGCTTACGTACAAAAGGAATTCAAAACGGACTTGTAAAAAAACCTTGTTACAATAGTAATACATACTACAACAAACCTATTTGTACGAAATTCTGTAACGGACTCAATAAAAATATACCCTTAATGATATTGAAAAGTTAGAAGTGATAATTATATGCTCAGATATTCCGTAATTCGAATTCATTTCACATTTGTGCGACAATCAATTCAAATATTTATATAGAAATATTATATAAAGAATTAAAACATATAGAAACCATTTTGAATATGAAATACATTTGATTATATAAGATAATATTTTTATTGACAAAATTCATTCTTTTTATAATGTTTAATTCGGAAAGCCTAAGTTTGGTAATCTTTGTAAGTAATTTCTCACATGTCAACATTCTACGTGCATTTAATTTAATCATGGAGACTAAATTAAAGATTTCAACTAGCATTAATCTGTCTGTTCGACATTGGAGATGGAATCGAAAACACCACCCTTAAAAGTAAGGCTGTTTTTAAGAAATGTTACAATGTCATTTTAAGTACACCGAAAGGCTTTGAAAAGTAGTATGAAGAACACTAGAAAACTAATGAACTACCGCGATAAAAAAATTCTATAAAAAAAATACATAAATAAAAACAGCAAACCTTAACCAGAAACCCTATTTCAATAATTATATCACATTCCTAGCATATAGAAATACCCCGACAGGGAAAAAAAAGACAATAACGGTCGATATATTTACCTATTTATGTTCATATTACTGAATTAAAAAGTGGTATAGAAATAATTATTTTTATGTAGCCTTTCGAAGCATAATGCATGAATGAAAACCACTTTTGATTATTTAATGTTAAAGTTACATTTTAGGAAAGACTAAATTATCATTTTACTGCAAATTATTATAATGTATATTTATTCTATCAAGTTAACGTTTCTATCGAAATAACTCTTTTAAATTTTTAAACCTTTTTGTACATCATTAACGGTACGTTGATTCAGTGTCTTTTTTCTCGTTTACGGCTGTATTCACCGTAAACTGTATCGGAATTTGAAACCTGGAGTTATGAAAACGAGGGCAAGAAAAATTATGTCACCGGTGTAAAATTTCATTTCAGTACTTTATATTTAACTCCGAGTTCCCTAAACTGCAATTATTCATCGATTCTCATTAGTCACAATAGACCCCGTGACCTCGAATGATTTGTCTTATGAGCAGTCGCTAATTGAATATTACATGCAACAGCGTACAATGGCAGATCCTGTATGCCTGGAGTTAAGTCATTACTTAAAATGGTTAACTCTACAATTTCACTTGAATTGGTAGAATCAGTATCGCGTCAGTTCTTCTTACTAATCGAAATCTTCTCGGAAACTCGTATTAGCTCATTTCTACAATTATATCGTTTCTTCCTCTTACTTTCCTCTCTCTTCCAGTTTCCAATTTTTCTGAGTAATCTAAATGACCAAATGATTTGTTTAAAAACGTTATCCATCGCAACAACTGAAATATACATAGACCCATAACTGTTCACACGCACACACACAAAAAAGTAAATATATAAAAAATCGTTTATTGCGCAAGCGCGGTTAAATCTATCCCAGATTTCAGCCCGGTCAAAATTTCCTTATCTAAACTGTAGTTAGAGAATGAACTTTTTATGGTAAAATGATCGTACGGAAAAACCCTGGTTTCCATCCTTTGACTGCAGGTACAGTTAAAGGATCGTGTTACGACCCGCGTGTGCAGATGGCGCTAGTAGTCATATTCATGTTTACAATTTGTTTTCTTATTCCGCCATTTTCTTTAAATGACTGGTTTATTTTCAGAGAGGAGGAATTTTATGAATTTTTAAATGTGTAAATTTAATAAATATGTAAGTTGTAATAAAACTTCTTAGAATTATTTTAAAAATAAAACCTTAAGAGTTAAAACAAACAAAAAAAATTTTTTAAAGGGAATTTCTCACGTTCTTGAACAATGAAGATTTATTTCCTTATAGAAAGAAATAAAAAGTGTCCCCATCTACAAACGCTGAAAGTAAATATGAAAGTTCTCTTAAATGACGAAAAAAAAATTCTACTAAGTTTCTCCACAATTTTTAATATCTCCTTCATTTCGGTTTTATGAGAGAAAGACAACATATTTTGTGAGCACATGATCTAACTATTTTCGACAAGTCATTTTTCTTTAGATTGATTAAATTGATATTTCAGAAGCATTTAAATATTTCTTTAAATCATTATAACACTAAGCATACCCTTTATAAACCGTCTGTTTCATTTATGTTCTCGAATTGTAACTCTATAGTTATGACATATTAAAAACATATTCAGTTAACGTATGTGTGGAAACAATATTTCTTGGTTGGAGTTATTTATACTATTTGTTCCGCTTCTTGTACCTTACAGGCCCCTATTTTAAAAAAAAATTGAATGGTGGCATACCTAATGCAATGGTTTTACAATTGTATAAGATAAGTATTCATTTAATTTGTTTTCATTTCTTTTTATTTCTCATTTGAATTTTGAAAGGAGTATTTTTTTTTAGCATTCAAGCAATGAAAGCAAAGAATAGGTTTTTAACTAAGTAAGCGGGAAGAAATGGTTCTACAAGAAAAGAACCTCGCAGCATGAATACGAATAACCATCTAAATTATCCCCAGCTTCCAGGAAAATCTAGTGATAAATCATATAAATAATCAAAACTCATCAAAACATTCTGTAAATAATGGCAAATAAAAGGAAAACTAATGTTCTCTTTTTTCTTCAATAGACTAGATTTAATAAAGTTTTAGTTGAGAAGTTCTTTTAGCATTTCCCTAAAAATATTCTATTACAGGTAAAAAAATCCTCTTTAACTTTACATCAAGTATTTCAAATTAAAATATTTTAAACAAAATTTTAGACTACCTTTAGAGTATTCTTTTCTCTTTCATGTGATCTTCTTTCGCAATCCACACATTTAAAAAACATGCTTTATAATTGCATTATTTTTGCATAACGCACATAACACTACTTAACAAATAATCCAAAATTACTTTTTAATATTATACGAAGTAGTTATGAAAACTACAACACTTTCATGAGAGATATGTGATAGTTAATGAAGGAAAAAACTAAATTGTCCCACAAATTCATTTATTTTATTTTTAAGAAATTCATAAAATAAGTGGTATAAAAACACGAGCAGTCATAAAATACTTGATTTAATTATAGAAAATATCATAAGTATTTCGTAGATTATTTACTTTCAAAATACAAATTATTTATGCGTATGTTCAATTTCTATCAAATTAAAATTTTATCACACAAACTCTTTAAACTTTGAAAACTCTTTAAATATGCCTCAAGACGTACTTTTGAACCTTTTTTTTCGCACATGCAGAGATTTACTATTTCATCGACATGTTATATGCGCTAGAATGTTCACAACAATAGTGTGACATTCCTCCTTGAAACATGCACCACTTCTAACATTGACTTGATATGGCACATTATAATAGTTGATTTCTACATGCGCAAGTTATTGAAACTGCGAATATGCTGTGCACGCGCAGGTTTTGATGGTATTTATATCCTTTCAGCCACCAGAACTTTGCAGAAGATGAAAACAAAAGTATTTGCCTCTGCAATGAAAAATCGACTTTCCAACAACTGTCTCATATAAATTTTATCCTGGAGCTATCTGGACTTCCTTTTGCCGTTTAACGAACAAGACTCGTAGAATTCATTTCGGATGGGTAGAAGGCATCTCGTACCATGGTTCTTTCTGTGTAACTAACCATAGTTCACTGTCGTCTTTTTCTAAATACACGAAACTGGTATGTGTTCCTGTCTACGATGGTACTAGGCAGTTGATATATTACTTTGGAATGTATGATAAGAGAGTTTTTCGAACGTATTCGTGTATCTTAAAAAGTCTTTTGACACAAATGTTCTGACACACAACACATGAAATACTTAACCTTGCTAATAAAGTGTTTATTTTGATCCTAATTATACCTGATATTTGGTTCGTAATTATTTTTACCTATGGGATTTAGGGTGATTTGACGATGAATGACACTATTAAAAATTTTGGAACAGTGGCACACTCCTTTCCAAAATTCTGTTTTCAACATTAAATACTCTAAAGCGATCTTCATACAAATAATACATTTTGATACCCAAGATGCAAATGCAATAATGAATGCAAAATAATATAATAAAAAAAGTAATTTATGCAAACTGTTTCTCTCATATCACTTTTTCATTCAGCAATATATATATATAATGTGATGTTTGATTCTGATTTGAAAGTAGGTCTTTATTGAATGAGAAACATTGCATGTATAACCCCCCCCCCCGAAAAAAAAGGTAAATAAACACTTCAAAAATTATTATAGATATTAAGAATTATAAAAATGTCTTTAAAATACTGGCTACGGATTTTAAAAATTAAATTTAAAAAACAAATATGGTTCGCAGAAATGATTAGAACTATATATACCTCTCTACACTCGGAAGAACGCATGCATTTTAAAATGAGCACGTACTATGATTCAATGTTCCTTTAAAATTCTTACAATTTTTAAATAAAAACTCTGTCACACTTTTTAAGTGGCCTATTTAAATTATTTCTTTAAATTTAAAATTAATACCTGGGCAAGTAACAAGCCTATGCAATTCTGACTTTTTCTGATATTTAAAATGTGATACCCTCGCTTTCCTCCGTAGATTCCGAGCCTTCGATATCAGATACTTAATCGATCAAAAAAATTTTCAGTCATGCAGATATATAAAGTATATTTTTTGTATTAAAGAATAATCCGAAATGAAAATTTTATTAGGAGTCTGAGAGGTAACTAAATCCCAATCAACGAAAGATTGTAACTGAAAGTTGTGCGAGGGCCAGCCGTTATTTCTTTAAACTACCGATGAATTATAAAAAAAAAAAATACAAGAGAAGAGAACAAGAGGAATTTGTTACCTAAAGTTGCAAGCAAACACGGTTTATTTCAACAAAATCACCATGAAGTTCCTTGCTTCGATAGATAAGATTTTCTTCACTATCTTCGAGAAACTTTGCCTCAAGGGAAGCGAGATGTATTTGAATTTTTTTTCAAAGCTCCGTTCGTCTTCCAATTTTAAATGGAGTTTCGAAGTGAGCTGAAAGTCTGAAAAAAAAAGCTGCATTAATATCAGTCCCCAGTTCTTTAAACTTAACTAGAAAGACATATTTTTAATCCCAAAACCCCTGTAGACTAAATCATCTTGCAGTTCAAGGTTTGTTTGACTTGCATTCTTGTCGCCCTTCTTCGTGAACATTGTTGTGACCGTCTTTAAATTGTCTACACCATTCAAGCCCAATGTGATAGCTCTTAAAGTCTTCATTATTCGGCTTCTTTTTCTAAAAATACCATTCGTATACTACACAATTCATACTCGGTGAGAGAATCGATTATACCGTCTATATAAGTCCACTGTAGATCCCTATCTCTTACCATTTCCCGGAATGTTGAGCAGCTCGAACGGGCGATGAAAAAAATGAACATCGTATTTATCACAATAAAAACAATACTTGAATAAACACACGTAAACTGAGTCAGAGTTATATATATGAGTCCTCAGAGGATCACTTAACTCGAGTATCAACATCGTGTGCACATCAATCTGGCGATTTTTCTTCCTTTCTGTATTCACGTTGATACATTCACTCTCTCTCTCACCTCACTCCCTTCCCTATTCATTACTCAGAAACAAATTCTTATTTATCAGTGTGACGTAAATAAACACTCATTCATAAATAATTACGTTTTAGAGGCTAATATAATTTATTCATGTTCAACATTATCGAATCAACTGAAGTACTCTATTATTACCGGAAGGAATTTTGAATTTTATTTTAAGTAGATAATTATATTATTCTTTGTTATAACACCCTCTATAAAAAACTGTAATCCTAACTCGAATAGAATTCAAATAAAAGTTCTTTTCATTGCAACACCTCCCTCCGATCTACCTTTTATTCACTTTAGAGAAAAAAAATCTTAAGCCACATTGAAGTTTACAGCTGCAATGCTTTTTCCCTTCCTTATTAAAGTTCATATTTTAACTATGATTTATTTAAATAATTATTTTTTTACGCACGTAAATGAAATTTTCTAGCTTTAAAAACTTTTTTTAAATTATTTTTAGCAATGTATATTGTGACTACAAAAAAGGAGTCAAAGACAGCTGAAATACTTTGAGAAATCAAATAAAATGGCTTACCAGAAAAATTATAAAATTTGAATAAATATAACGTAATTCTTATCGTGGGTTTAGCCATATCACGGTGAACGTATTTTCTTAATGATCTGATGTGATCAAAAACACATTGTGCCGCTAGGCATTTGTGATTTAAAGAAATCTGAATTAGCTACTTATGATTTTAATAATTCACTGCTTTGTTTGTGAGCTCCTTCATACCTAATACAAAAAATTTTTGGATTTTTTTTTTCATGCGATTTCATTGAAAACTTTTCAAAGAATTTTTTGATATAAAAACTGATTTCTATTTCGGGGTAAACTCTGCAATATCATGCCCAACGTAACTTGGCAAAATAAAAAGAAATAGAAAAATAATTTATAAATAACTATGAGAAGTAAGCGATAACTAAACAAAATCCGCACATTCCAAATTTGGTGTGCAGTTGGATTGACTGGACTTTTATTAAAGGATAGCATTTGTTAAATATTGGAATATTTCCCCTAATTGTGATAATCTCCAGGAGACACTAAAATTGAATGACTATAAAATTAACTTTGAATTTGATAAGAAAGCATCGAAAATCTTAACATTTATATAAAGTCTTAATCTGGTCTGGAACATATTACAATGTAATGTCGTTGTGTCTCGAGTAGACTGTTTTGGACGAAAGGAAATGCTTGTGTGAAATAAAAACCAAATCAAAATGAAACACAAAATAGAACTTTTGTCTCTTTCTCCAAAGACAAAAGAAGTAAGAATAACGTTCTTGCCATTGCTTAAAAAACATATTAAGCCACATTTTGACAGAAATGATTTTTTAAAATGGAAACTTTAGTGGATCATATTTCATTTGATCCGGGTCTAAAGTTATTTTGAAATTTTAATTGGGATAAAATTGATAAAAATTGCATTTGATCTTTTCAAATATATTCCTGGATATGCACATCCATTGACGAGTAACATACATTAACTAAAAAGGTGACTTGGTTACTCTTAGATTGAATATTTGTAAATTTGATCCAAGATCAAATTTACAAAAATTTAAATAACTACATATTTTAACTTTATCTCACTGTACAAATATACTGGGCCAAAATGTCTTAGGATAATACAGGATTTCTTCCTTTGTAGAGATTTGGAAGGAGCCTATATTGTTTACAGTTTATTTGTGTTAATCATTTTTGTAATTTCAGAATAATCTTAAATTTATAATATTAACGAATTGTATAGTTTTACGGATGTAATTACTTAAAAAA
>BMAW01099822.1:45280-61202 GCA_019974015.1 Nephila pilipes | reverse complement strand
GTTTCCCTACTATTTGCTATTTGTATCTACAGAATATACACAAATATATATATTGATTTGCAATTTTTTATAACAAAAATATGTTGGTAACAAATTAGTTCTGTAAATTAACAATTATCGATTAGAATTCCATCTATATTTTGTGAATAAAGCAATTAATAAAACTAAAATATAATGTTTATCCAAAAAACTATCCTCAAATAATTTATTTTTGAATTGTATATACGGACTCTCCACCGGTAGTTTTCGTTGAGTCGTAGGTTCGAGCCTTGAGACCACTAAAGTCCCTCCGTTGGACGTGGAATCATAACATGGAATCTGTCGTGGTCAAAACCCTCCTGATAGAGTGGTGTGGAAGTTAGGAGAGAGCATGCCAGCTCAGATGTCTAACTCGTCACTTGATCTAAGTTCAAACTTTCGAAGTCTGTCATCAATAGCCTTCGTGTTGCTTCTAGTGCGTCATAAATAAATCCAACCAACCAACCAACCAACCAACCCAGCATTTTTTGACCTATCAAAAGACTCCATTGTAGAACTCAGCTGATTGAACTCTATGTTCTGCACACTGTGAATTACTTAAATCTACGGCATCCTGACACCAAACGAATCAGAATCAATAGCTGTAATTTATAACGTTATGTACATAAGGATAAATGAATACTCGAAATAGATTTTATCTAAGTACTTCAGTTATTTCTTTGTAACAATTAATGCTTTACGATATCTTAGTTACGATAAAATTAAAGCTTTACGATACGTTAAATTTGAGATTGTTTTTCTTTAATCTACTCATTTACACTAAGCTCTTAGCCATTTCATCGTAAAATATGTTATCAAACTTTTTTCTTTTCATTCTTTCTGGCCGAATAACATTATAATTAGGAAATGTTTTCCCACTAATAGCAATGATGTCATACGCGTTTTTGACTCATTAATATTTTTCCACACAGTGAATAAAAGGGATCAGTTTTTTTTTGAATGTTTAAGTGGAAAATTGAGTCAATGCATTAGATAATTAAATACCAGTGAAAGAATATACCTTTGAAAACTAAACAGAACCGATAAAAATAAGTGTATTAAAACACATTATAAAAATAAAATTATTTCAAAAATCGAAAAAAAAAAAAAAAAAAAACCCTTCAAAATGTTGTAAGGAAACCAAAGAAAAAATACACACTCAAAATTATATGTTGAAATATTTCGGTTTTTAATTTATGTATTTCGGTTTTTAATTTACGTATTTCGGTTTTAATACGCATTTTCAACAACTATATAAAGGAAATTATACTTTAGAGAATTTTTCTCTACAGTATATCGGATGGACACCTAGGAGATCAATGCGAAATACATTCTAGTTTTTCGTATAATATGAAGAGCTACATCATAGTTACATGGTAGAGGTAGCCTAGTGATAATGGTCGTCAGGTCGTGGTCCACCAAAGACCCGCAATGTAGCCGGGGCTGTTGCATGTTAAATCTGTCGAATATCAAAGTCCTCCAATTGGAGTGATGTGGAAGTTAAGAGAGGGCTGGGTCAGCTCAGGTGTTGTTCTCGTCTCTCGACCAAGGTTCAAAATTACGAGGTCCGTCGCAAATAGCCCCAGATTGATATGCATTCCAAAAAAAGAAAGAGAGAAAGAAAGAAAAGGGGAAAAATTTCTCTGCAAACACATTATTAACTTTAATTTTCGTTTGAATTTCGAGATTATGTATTACCTTTTGTTCTTTGTTTCAACATGTACTGTTATTTCTTACCCTTTACTGCTGCAAAAAATTGTAAAAAAAAAATCTTTTCGTCAATAAATGCTGAGTACAGGGGTGATTGTGTTCCGGGGTGCCGATTTATAGCTCTAAAATCTTTGGGTAAGCTCTGTCTCCTTGGACAACCTACCAGTAGTCCTCGTGTTGTCTCTAGTGTGGTGTTAATGAAACCAAATCATAGTTACATAGCGTTAAATTCACAAAATTCAAATAATTTAATTAACATGGCTACATATTCAACGCAAGTCTCTAATGTTGTGTAAAGAAAGCATTTATAAGTAAATATAATTAAGAGAAAGGAAATACAAAATCATTACTTCAAACTTAAACGATTCAAATATAATACATTAAAAAAGCAATTATGTAAATTATAACATATCACGAAGATTTTCTGTCAAATCTTTGAAATTGGGCGTAAGATTTAAAAAAGTTATTCGCATTAAAATTGCGGCTTGGTTTTATTAACGTCGCACTAGAAGCAACAAGAGGCTATTGGCAACGAACCTCGTAATTTTGAGTCTCGATCAAAGTGAAGAGGATGACAAATGAGCTGCCACCACTCTCTCCTAACTTACCCACGAGGACTTTGAGCATCGATGGATTTAATATGCGTGAACCCACACAGCAAATTTGTGCGACAATTATCAGTGAACCTTGAAAGATATTTCTTCTTCTCCAATTATATTGTGGTATGTAAAGTTTCACAATAATATATGGTACTGAAGATTGGAATTAGATGACAAGCAGCCTTCTATAAGTTTGTAAACTTATTCAGTGAAAAACACTCTGATGTAATAAAAAAAACAGATTTAAATTTTAGTGGGAGCCGCATTTTCCACCACTCAATTAATAATATAGCCTCAAAAATTTAAAATGATGTGTTTTTCATTAAGTAACTAATAAACACAAAATTTAGGTAGTCAAATTGAACATCGATGAATGTATCATTGTTGTGACTACATATGTCCATGGAACCTTAAAATATTAAGTAAAGGAGGAAGATAGTTCAGAGAAAAAGTGCTTTAGCTTAGAGTCAAATAAATTAATTATAATTATGCTGAAAAACGTTTAACTAATCATACCAAATGTGATTTAAAACAATTAGCTGAAGATATTTCTATACAAATTGAACAACGTTATTCTCAATATTCTATGAAATTTTTTTTCAAAATAAAAAGCGCATCAGCTTCAGCCAACACATTCTGTATTGTACTGTCGTAGTAAAATGCTGATTAAGCAATTAAACCACACACTTCAAGACATATCTCTAACTGTGGAATTAATATTTTTCACCTGTTCAGTATCATAATTTAGTTACCGTAATAGTTATAATCTCCCATTTATTTAAACAATATATTCCATTCTATACATAACGATTTATTATAAAAAACGAATAAATTTATCCACCAAAATATATTATTAGGAAGCTAATAGTTATAGTGTATATAAGTTCTTCCATTAAGATACCAGTAAAACATTTTTAATACATTTATTCGACGAAGACACAAGACGGATCGATTACATAAAGAGGAAAAAATGATAAATGGCATTTTGCAGCATACTATCAACTGGAATCCTAATTATTAGATTCTGTGTGTTAAATAGATTTGTAACAATGTTTCTAGTTTAGTATGACAAGACTATGAAGATGTTACCCATGTTCGGAGCGGGAAAGAGGGTCTAAAAATTGGAAATGGGGTAACTAAATGTATGGTTGCCATTTGATCATTTTCCCTATTTCTAAGAAGTCCGTGAGTGGGATGCCTTTCATCCCAAAATAGTATCGTCATTACTTGTCCAGCCATTGAGAACGTCTTTGCCTTCTTTGTAGCAGATTCACCAAAAGTAGCTCATCGTTCTGATTGTTTCTTAGTTTCTGTTGGAACTAATTTAAATGAATGCCGCAGAAATAAAGAAGACGGCGCGTCTGGTCTAAAGTGAGAGCGCGTAGGTTCATGCGAAAAATATTCAGATTACATTTTAGTTCCTGACTGCGAAAAGCGTATTTTTCATGCCTCTGATGCAATTTGTTCTCCTGACCGATAAAGTGGGATAATGATTGAATGGGCTGTTTAGAGGATCAATAAATAGTAATTTATGTCCATAATTGGAGCGTAGAAATTACAATAAATATAATAGAGTGAAACAACTCTCCCACTCACCCTTCTAGAAACTTTAGATTAATATTCACTACAGTTTCTGGTGTATGATGATGAATACAAATATCATCGATGGTGAAAATTTGACTCAAAATAATGGGGAATAGTCGACATGACTGTAGTTGAAACTAACAGACCTCACATTTGTTTTGGCATCTTTTAATAAATGGCAGCATTCAATGATAACATTAATTTGTGTTTGCAACGCCAACTGCCGCCAAAAATAGCTCCTTTTACACGTTTAATTACTTTATAAGTAAACTGTTTGAAATAAGGAAGATAGTAATTACTGTTAACATTCTTCAGTTAGAAGACTTACGGAATACATGCAAACAATTTTATTTTCTTTTGAAAATTTCTCGACAGATAAAAAATCTGTTAACGGTCATAATTCCACATCCTTTCTACTAACTTTCCATCTTCACTAGAATATTACACAGAGGGTAGTTCCTTTTCAATTACTCGTATTCATCTACTGTGAATATAAGCAGTCGTTTGCTAAGAATATGTTTTGATTCCTAAGAGAGGTTTCTTAAATGAGCTGCTTACTTGTGAATTCGGTACTTCTAATTTTCAGAAATGGTTAAACTAATATTTAAGAGCATTGAATACCATTTTTAATTAACGGCAAAGTTATGTTGCTAGAAAAGGGATAATTATCTGGAAATTATTCAAGAGGTAAGCTTTCGTCAATTTGAATATTATTGAAAGATTTTGTTACATGGCTGAGCAGCGGAAGAATGGAAGTATGCGTAATTAAGTTTGAAAATTTGGTTTAGTCTTCAAGAAATAAATATATAGAATAAATATGTCATGTGTTACACAAATTATAATTTCTTTTCATTAGCTCATTGCTGTGCTAGGATATTCCTTTAAAACTTAATTGCTATGCAAACTTAGAAACCAATATTTGATACATGAAATGGATAAAATGGAAAATGGATAATTAACACAAAAATAAAATTGTAAGAATAACAGCAAATATGCTTAATCAAGCGCTAATGAAAGTTCCTGTATTAATTTGAAGCTTATACATTTTCAATAATAAAATAAATCTCAATTAGCATTTCAATATATATATATTTACATGCTTAAAAACTATTTTCTATGATTTCAGGTTATTTTTAAT
Source organism: Nephila pilipes (assembly GCA_019974015.1). Lineage (NCBI taxonomy): Eukaryota > Metazoa > Arthropoda > Arachnida > Araneae > Nephilidae > Nephila > Nephila pilipes. Next base: position 56,153 of record BMAW01099822.1, on the reverse strand, counting down.
GATAACAATGTTTCACTTATTCAGAGAACTTTCGTGTAACTCTACTATTTATAAGACGTGAAAATATTTGTATCATGTAGTTTTGAAATTTTTAATTATTTAATACCATAATACTTACAGAATTGTGCCGCCATAATAATGAACACAAAATCATTTAATCATTACATTTGTTTTTCCTTCTTAAATAAAACAACAATAATATAACAATTCCTGATGTAGGTGAATGAAAAGGAATATACCTATAAAAAAACAAGATTATCTAATAAACTATACTTCCAAATTACCTTTTATATATTTTGTAAATTTCCCTGATGTACACAATTATGAACTATATTTGATCAAGAAATGGGACAACGCTTATGATTTTTTGGTTTTGATATATTGTTCACTAACGTCGTACTTAGAAGCAACGTGGTAGCTATTGGCGACGCAACATGATAGCCATTGGCGAATTTTGTACATCTGCCAAATGACAGTGCGATACATGGAATGGAACATCCTCCCAATATTTCCACCACACTCTATGGGAGAACATAGAGCCATGATAGATTTATCTTGCTATGCGGTGGATTTATAGAGACATCAGGTCTAGAACCCACTACACGACGGAAACAACGCTAGGCTCGGCCAGATGAAGTTATTTTGAAGCTAGAAGAGTTTTGTAAATAACAGAACAGAATAGTAATATTACTAAAAAACAGGGGTATTGAATTTGTTCCTAGCCATGGGCCAGTTTCAAGTAAGTAAAAGACATGCGGGTCACATATTTTATTGATAAAATGTGGTTTTCTTTCCTCCAACATTCTGTTTCAGAGACTTAGTCCATTTGTCGAATATGAAATTGGCAGCTATCAGTACGAATTTAGAAAGGGGGAGATCTGTAATTGACTAATATTTTTGTTTGCGTCAGATTCTCGAAAAAACAATTGAATGTAGTATCGACACTTATCATTTGTTTATTTGGCCCTCCTGAGTTTGAAAATGTAGCATGTTTTCAGGGGTGTTAAACTTCAAATTTTTCGATGTTTTGAAAAAAAATGTATGTTCTTAATTTCAAATTGAACATTTTGTTATCATCCATTTGACGATACTTAAAAAAAAATTCAAAAGTCATTTGAAAAACTCCAAAGTGTGTTTTTGTAAGATCAGTGTGTAAATGGACGGATGCTACGCCCACACCAATTTTTAGTTTTTTTCACATTTCATTATTTTCAAAAAGCAATTCCTAAACAATAAAATCAATAATCATAATTATGTTTCCAATGCTCAGTATTTTTTTCCGCATAAAATGTTTCGATAAAATTCTTCTGAAACGATTACATTAAAGGTCCCCAGAATAAATACAATAGTTTTGTCTAGATAAAAAAAAAGTCTAGACAAAACTTTCATATCTTTCAAAACTTAATATTTATTCTGGTAATAAATGCAATGAAACTTGCTTGTAATAAATTTTGACACGTTTTATTCAACAATCAGGGAAATCCGGTATGACACGCTCCGTCTAGACTTCATTTATCTTGTCCAGTACAATGCATCTCTTTAAATATGAATGATTTATCACTTAGATCTAGAGACTGCTCCAAACCGAGATCCAGTAAATCAATCAGTTTTCGCGAATCATCGGGTATTCTAATTCAAAGCAGTCATTCCCACTAGTAAATAATCTCGATAAAGCTTCTATTGATGTCTGGATTACTTTGATTTCCATATGACATGTACGAGTGATAGAACGACTGGTGTCACATCCCTTGCCCAAACTGGGCCTTAACCCTTTTGGGGCCTTCTCATAGGACGTCCCCGGGGAACGGAGGAGAATCGAAAGGAAATGTCGTACGGACCGGGGTTTTTTCGTCGCTAAACTTACATTTGTGACACTGGGCTATGCGCGGTTTCTCTTCACTAACTTTGGGGACTTTTAATTAAGATTGATTGCTTTGGCAAAACAACCTTTACCCAACCAAAAATGAAACGTGAATACGTAGATAGAAATCAGGTTGAAATGAAGTGAAGCAGGAGAGTTAGGAAATATATAAACTCCGACTGAGAGTCGTGAAAGAGAGGTTGAAGGAGAAGTTGGTAGAGGTTGAAGGAGGAGTTGAAAGAGAAGTTAAAGTAGGTGATTGGATTAAAAGCTGAGTGATTCAAGATATTTAGTTATTCCAGTGTTCAAAAATTGTTCCAGAGTCGGAGTTGCAGTCGAGGAAGGCTTAGTGGTAAGAGTCTGTTAGATTATTATTGGTGGGTTGAGTTAAGGTAGTAAAAACCCTTGCCCGGGTGAGCATTTATAATTGTTGTTATATTAACAAGAAGTTAATAAATAGCGTAATTATTGTTCTAGTGTCTCTTTGCTTGACTTATTGAGTCTTAGTGTTTAATCATTGAATTTAGCTATGGCACAAGAGGCATCCCGGAATGGGCAGCCGTTACACCTTTAGGGGAAAGAATCACAAAGAAAAGTTTTTGTCCTAATATTATAATTTTTGGTAAAATTTTAGATTATTAATTAAGCGGTTATATATTTTAAAATTAGTATTTTTAATAATCTTTTTCCTGTTATTTGCAGAAAAATGTATATAACGAAGGGCTTGCTTTGAGAAATAATTTTCGCTATTGAGATTATTCCGAAGTTTTACAGACAAAAACATGAATAAACTTTAAAATTAATAAAGAATATACAATAAAGACTATTTACAAGAAGTAACAAAACTTAATGTGAAGGTCGAGTGTGGTAATTCTCGAAAAGCGGAGAAACGAAAAGTCCTGTTTTGTCCCTCTCTGACAAAATGTCAGCATCAAAATCACACTCTCTTCATTAACTGGCTCGTCGACCATGTGAGTATGTTCTTCTGATAAACAACGCTTTTTCGCAATTATAAACAGGAGGCTTTCCGAAATAAAAAAGGAAGTACATGAAATACATCCAAAAGCAATGCAAATCAAACAGTACCGACGGTACAGCTCTAAAAAGAAAGAAAGAAAAAATACATAGCAAAAACCAATGAAAAAAAAACATTCGGTGAAAAACCAGAAACACGAAAGCACATTACATGGAAGTGTAAAGAGCCGAGTTCCGTTTGTTTACATTACGCTTTCCTTCCTCCCCATAACAATTGGTGAGCAAAATATTGAATTAAGAAATTGACCAAACTGAAGGTCAAGATCTGAAAACTACTATTCAGTTCAATAATAATGGACACAGAGTGCCATCTAGAGATTTAGGAAACGTTCGATCTTAGAATGCGACGTTCGATCTCAGAATGCGAATATGTAACCATTCGGCCTCTCATCTCATTCTCTAGTCATGCGTATTTGGTACGTTCGAGAGTGAACGACGATCGCGAGTGATGCGTATATGGTACGTTCTCCCGAAAGGGTTAAGTAGGCCAAAGAGCGATAATTGCACATAGTAGCATTAGTAGACAAGAAGATCAGGAAACATTTTTCTTTTTATAGTATAGAAACCGAGATTTTTAGAGCATTTTCTAAACTAAATTATGGAAGTCAGCTTACTTACAAATCCGCTAGTTCACAAAACAATGTCGGTAATTTTCCATTAGCCGCGCGTAAGCGATAAATCGTTAAATATAGCACGTTTTTTATATCTCCCTTTAGCTAATATATCTAGGGTAACCATAGCATAGTTAATGAATGAACTCTCATGAGCGTCTCTCATGTTAAAATGTATGTTGAAATAGAAACAAAAAAAAATACTCAATGTTCAAAATTAATTAATTATTTAAAGTTCAATACTCAAACATGGATTTCGTGGATTTTAACAAAGAATCCTATGGAATTTTGTCTTCCGTTCTCAAAACTTCACTATTTGATCTATTTGAATGCAATAAAGTACATCCGAAAAAGCAAAAATTATTGAAAGGTTCTGTGAATTTACTTTTTTCTTCCGATTTTTAAAAACATTTTAAAATATTTTTAAATACCGGGAAACTCACAAACGAATCATTAAAACAAGGGTAAAAGTATTTTAAAAAATCGGAGTTAAAAAGTGATTCCGCGGGAGCATTCATTGTTTTCTGCTGTTTCGGGTGCACTTCTTTTCATTCAAATAGATCAAATAGTTAAAATTTGAGAACGAAAGTCGAAATTCCGTAGGATTAACATTACGTCCACGAAATCAAAATGGTCGGTAGACGGGAGCCTTATTTTCTTTTTACAAAGTTATTAGTGTTTAAACTTATCAATATCCGAAAATAACTATTTTATTTCACACATTTCTTATTAATTAAGAAACTTAATGTTTTTCAAAAACAAAGAAAAACTATATACTGATTAATTCTACCAAACAATTTCGAAAAGAAAAATGTTAAATGTTAGATTAACTTACAGATGCTTTACAAATATTGTTCATCTTAGGAGTTAACAACCAACAGATCGTGAAAAACTGACCAATGTTTATTTTTAAAAAATGTAAGAGTTAAACAAAAGTATTCGACTATGAAGTATAGAAAGCTGAAAATATACCCAGTGTACATTTTTCGGTTTTAGGAACCTAAACCTGTTTTCAAGGTTTAATACTTAAACCGCTGTTTTGCCTTGGGGAAAATTCCCAAAATAGTGTCCTATTGGAGAAAAATAAAGTGTAGTGTAATAAAATTTTACATTATTCATCTGGCAACACTGGAAAAATGGCCATTTAAAATATTTTCTTTCTGAAATATGGCTCCCAAAGGCCATTTCTTATATATTTTAAATTGGGAGAGAAAATAATTTTAAGTGAAATAATAATTTTCTATATGTAAATGAACAGTTTTGTTTTCGGAAGTTTTTATATTACTACTGGCTTGTTGAGCCGTTGCCAAAACAAAAAAAATTGATGTAAGTGAACTTTGCACCCGTCAAATGTGAAAAATACCGAAAGGTACGCTAGGAATAATTATAGAAGATCGTAGATAATGCGCACATAGAAATAACAATGGAAGAGGAATAATACATTAATCCTTAACGTACTTTTTAAGTGTTCTTGAGCGCAACATTTACGCAAAAAGAAAAAAAAGTAACTTCAACACTTTAAAGGTCACGTTAGAATTGGAAGACCTGAATCATTCACCTTCACTCATTGAGAAGACTGCATGACTTTGTGACGAAAGCGATGACATATCATCATGACATTCAATGCTTTCTGTACTAGAATTTATGTCCTCGCTAATACTCAAAAATTGTCCTTACTACCAGCATACAGTGGTTAATGTAAAAACTCGAATTATCTACAGAATATATATAATGTGTTAGTGTGTTTCGGCTCATATAAGGAATTTGAATTTCGGATAGATTTTAGAAAGGGGAAAAACGCAGTCTCGGCATAAGCATGAGTTCGGTTTATATTCGGAAATATATGGTATCTGTTATTGCTGTTTTCCTTATAAAGTAAGATGTGAGTTACAAAGTAACATCTCTACGAATACGAACGTATTCGAAAATGTTCATGAGAAACATGGTACTAATCTTTTCTAGAATTTATTATTTTATTGCTATTTAACAAGAGTCATCCAACATATAAAGGAGTTATTACAAAAGTGGGATGTGGTGCCTTATTGAAATACTAACATGGACTTAATAAATGCATTAATGGCAAATTTGAGACAATCATTATTAAATGTTAATTAATACTTCTAAAATTAGAAAAAATATCTTTAAACTAAAAGAAATGTTCCATTATTATTATTGTGACGACCACATTTAACAAGCTCGTTAGTGTTAAATTCGCAGGAATTCGTTAGTTAACTCCCTTATATCCGGACATAGTCCTCATTAAAGACAACTAGACTCGTGTGAAAAGGTAAGTAACATTTCTGTTTCTCATGAATTTTTATCTTTCAGAAAGTCCGATTCACCTGGGAACTAAAAACACTCTTCATCAAATGTCCTGTTTTTCAGGTGTTATTTCCTGCCCCAGTTTGGGTGTCAACGACTAATAGCTAAGTTCTTTACATTTAGCTATCGAAGCAAAAGAAAGGATTACTTCCTGAGCTTTTGTAAGAGGTGGGCTGAATTTTATTCCACACCAAATCTTTCAGAAGAGAAGGAACACCAGATATCTACTAAATATTCGACTAGAATGTAGTGTCCAAGGATGCTGTGATATTTTACTAGCGTAGAAAATGCACCGGAATGCATATCAATTGTAAATGCTTGTCGTCTTTTATCTTGTATCAACTTTAATAATTGAATTTAATTATAATAAGTTAGAGTAAATACACTACGTCACAAAAAAATACAACACCAAGAAGAAGTGGCCAGAATATTATGCGAATTTCAGGGTAGACGCATGTCACCGAGTTATGTGAAAGATGACAAAGGCACAGTTCTCCAGCGTCCTTCGAAGAAGATATAAGGAAAGGAATCTGCAGAATGTTCAATTTTTGTGGCGTTACTTCTGCTATAACTAGAAATCATGGTAGAAAATTTGTTGCTGTCTCAGAGGACGCGTGTAATAGCAGAGAATGCCAGGCCGTCGTCAACGGAGCTAGTTCCAGCAGACAGACGATTTTACGAGGAGCATGGTGATCGGACTGAGAAGGACAGGTTGGTCCAAACGGTAAATCTAAGCTGACACACAACTGAACGCGCCCACAGTGACCGGTTATAGCGAGAATGGTTGGAACAAGGAAATGGCCTCGTCCACGTTCAATCAGAAGCAAGCATCTCTCCTACCATCCACTAACAACCAATAGAATTGCAAGCTTTACCAGACCCTACGCTTCGACTTAAGTTCTGACATCTCACCGTCCCGACTATTAATCTGAATAAAAGGAATTCACTCAGCTTTAAGTTCTACTGTGATCAAGATGTTAAGGCCCAAATGGGCTAGGAACTTGGGATAAAGCTTTCACTACGAACAAGGAACTGTGGCAAGTTTGAGGCGTTCTGTGCTGTGACGTCTTTCTGAAGACGTCAGCACGCATGGATCAACGCATCCACCAGCAAGAAGATGTGGACCGGGAAGCCATTTCTTCCTCCATTCTGCAGCATGTTCAAGACACCCTGGATGTTCCTATATCAACCAGAACTATTTCCTTGCGGTTGGTTGCTAGTGGCCTGCACTCATGGCGTCTCTTAAGACCGTCATTGACCCTGCAGCATAGACGCCAACATCTGCAATGGTGCCGAGATCTAGTAATGTGGACAGCGGAATGGCACAAGGTCGTGTTCTCAAGCGAGTCACACTTATATTTCTCCAATGATAGTCGCGGATTGCAAGTGTGGCGTCGACGTGGAGACAAGTCTAATTCGGCAGCAATTGTGGAAAGCCCCATTAAGCATAATCGGGGCATCATGGTTTGGGTAGCAATTGCGAATGATTCCAGGTTACTTCTAGTTCGTATTAAAGGCACTTTGACGGCCCAACGATCCCTGAAAAATCTGTTGAGGCCGATGATACTCTCCTACCTTCAGAGGGTGCCTCATACCATTTATGAGCAGGATAACTCTCCACAGTATAGATGCTTAACTGGCCACAGTTCTCTCCTTATCTCTCAACACGTGAACACATTTGGGGTATGATTGGACGCCATTTACCCCAAATCCTGCCACTTCCACGTTTAGAAGACGAACTGTAGCAAATGGTTGTCAGGGAATGATGAGCCATTCCTCAGGACGCCATCCGTACTCTTATTCATTCTGTACCTAGACGTGTTGCTTTGTGTATCGCCGTCCGCATTGGTCCTACACCTACTGAGCCGACGCTGTTCTTGCTCTCTGTATTATGGATATAATTCCGAAATAAAGATCGCTGTTTATTCGTTGCTGTCTCTCTCTGTTTGCTGAGATTCATCACTTTCTGGCAATTCTTCTTGGTGTTGCATTTTCAATATGAAGTTAGTATATATTTAATTTAATCATTTATCGTTTACTTTAATTTTAATACATTTATATTAAAATATATTCAGTTTAATAATTTATTTAGTTTTTTTTTATTAAGAATATTATTGTTAACTTCAATATTGTATCGTTTGCTTAAATTCTAATATTTAATTGATCAATTTAATAATTTTTAAAAATTTACCCCATTTGATGGCTAAATCTGATATTTGCAAAGCTTTGCACCGAACTATGTTTTGTAATGCAATAAGACTGAAGTAATTTATTTCCTGTATAAAAGAACCTTTGATAATTTGAGTTAGATACATACAATGCTTTAAAACATCTAAATAAAGCGTTTTCTAATTTCGGTAACCTTTCATTTTAGTTAATCTTAATACTAAAAGCAGTTGAAGATGCGGTGCGTAACACATAATTGAACAAAATATTTCAAATAGGCACACTCATATGAAGGCAGCTTTCTAACAATTGATAGTTACAGTTTACTATCATTTTGAATATAGCTGCATTATTATTTTAATGAATAAAATCGCTCGCAGAAAACAATTAAAAATATATTTATCAGAACTAAAATATTACTAGCGAAAAAACTGAAATCATTAAAAAAATATCATTTAATTCCTAAGATGTCTATAGATTTTTCACTTCTGCTGTATAAATTTATAATCTAATAAAAAAGTATATAAATTGCGTGGGTGCCTGTGTATCATGCCTGTGGTCATGCTTGCTTTCACTACTAATGAATTGAATTTTCCAAAACATTTTATTAAGTGAAAGTTGTCTTTTAATGTATTCAGATAAGATTTTAAAATTTCATTTAAAATTAAGTATAATTTGCGGTTGATTGATGCACTGCTTCAAATAATAAGGAATTTGAGATCCAACAAGAAACTTAAAACAGGGATAAATTATTCAAATTATTAAGTTAATTTAAGGTCAACATTTTTATCATGTGACTTCAGAACTGTTTCTTCTTAATTTGACTTTATTTTTAATATGTTTCAGAATCTAGTGATTTTCAAATTGTGCTGCATTGGCATTATTTAGTAGCTTTTCCTTTTTTCTTGATAATTGCTGAAAACAATTACACCCACTATAATGGGTGTTAATTTAATTTGTTTCCCCTTTTTTATTTGCTTTCAGAGCCACCCCTAACGGTTTTCTCAGGATGCAGTAGTAAGGGAGTAAGAAGAGCAATCGATGATAGGCGAACATTGCGAGATTACTTTGATTTTTTCAAATGATTTTTGTGCTATCTCTGGATTATTGATAACAATCACTTTGTGATAATGATCCATAGCCTTATTAGGTTAATTACTGTCTATTTGACACTGTGTCAAATAGGCGTGGCTATGACAGCCATAGTCGTCATGGTAGCGGACTCGCGGCGGATATTGTTTACTTCTAGTAGTGGGTTCTAGTTTTGATGCCACTAAAGAGCCGTTGTGTAGCGGGACTAATAAACGTTAAATCTAGTCAAAGTCCCAAGCCCTACCACTGATATGGTATGGAAGTTTCGAAGGGGATGGGCGAGCTCAGGTTTCGTCCTCATCATTTCACCAAGGTTCTAAATTACTAGGTCCGTCACCTATGGCCATCGTGTTACTTCTCAATGAGTCTTCAATAAACAATCAATGAATCACGTGTCAATTCGGCAGTGGTATGAATTCTTCTAAAAGGAGAAACTGCGTTCTGAACCCTATTTTTCAACTAATTCTGACATCATCATGGAATGGTGTTATTGCTTGGAACAAAACGTCGAATGGTTCTTTGATCTGACCACCCTGGCTTCTAGTTCGCCTCTATTAATGACGTTTACCAATACTGTGAATGAACCCGAATGCGAGGTCTTCTAGTCCTTTCGGTCTTCTAGTCAATGAATATTATGTTCTAGAATTAGAATATTCATTCTTTTAGACATAATCTGTTTACGCAGATGTGACGCTCTTGAACTCCAAGTGAAATTTTTTCCCGATAAAAATGTTATAATTTAATAATGTAAATATTCATTTATAGAAACTAAATTGATACTTATGGTAAACATGAATAAAAATTAAATGTAAAACATTGTTTTCGAGAGGATTCCATTACAATCATTTTTCCATCTCAAACATGTTTTTAAAAATTTGTTTCCCCTTTTTTTTGCTATCAGATTATACACAATCCTTTACGTAATTCTATTATTTCAACTTTTAGAATTTTTATTTTAAAAATTCACCATATCACTATAAGAATTTATTTTTAATTTCTTCATTAATAAGAACTGAATACTTCCATACTTGCAATTAAATTAAGCAAAGATTTATTTCAAAAAATAATTCTTTTTTATAATGGAAGAATATAAAGAATGATTGTATGTTAAATTTTTATAGCTATTTTTTTTCTAATTTAAATAGAAGGACAAATTGCTGAATAGCATAATAACATCTTTAAGCATAGTAAAAAAATACAAACCAGAACTGAAAAATTACTAAACAAACAATATATTTAAAACTTCTCTTTTACGTTTTCGAAGACAAATTTTATAGATAAGAAAATAAAGAAAAAATGATCTTCAAAGAAAATTGAATACTCCAAGAAAATAGACGCACCACAATATCTTTAGATTATTCTTTGTAAATATGTACATAGCATCCTTTATAAAAAGAATAAACAGATTGAAGAATTTTGAAACATAATGATTACATTGTAACATATATATATATGTAGTTTTGTTACACATAGTATGTTCTACTAGAAAAAATCCTGATTTTTTGTTTTATATTTTGAGTTTCTAAAAGTTTTTCGTTTTAGTTATTTTAGCTTTTTTTTTCTTTTATTTCTTAAAGATTTAATTTGAATGTTACATGGTTTTCCTTTTTTGTTGAATTTTCAGGGTTTAGCATTCAGATTTTTTTTTTTTTCAATTTATATTTTTAGTGTTAACACCAATTTTAAAAATATATTCTGTTGATGGGGATAGTTTGGCCAATAATTCTATTAAAGACCAGTTTAACAACATAATATCAAATGTACTCCTTTCCTTTTTTTTTTTTTG
>BMAW01099822.1:0-41808 GCA_019974015.1 Nephila pilipes | reverse complement strand
ATATAATAACCTAAGTTGATAATAACCAATCTTATTACTGAAATACTAAAGTCTCTTCATTTCGATGCATTATATGGAAGAAAAATTATCGTTTTCTAAGAATGCTTATTGAATTTCGAAGCAGAAGTGTCCAGACTTTTCATCTCGGATATATTTGAAGATAATTAATTTGCCCCGTATTGAAAGGAATAAGCGCATTATCTGTCACTTTCAATCCGCAAGAGAAAAATGTGACCAGAAAATTATGAACTTCTCGGAAGTTAATGAAGAAATACACTTTCTCAGGATCATTTTGAAACTTATCGAGAAAATGTTTCCGAATTGGCAGAGCAAACAAAACGATTCGAATAACATGTAGTTTTACTCAATGTTTTAGTTATGCTAACGAATAAATTATATTTGGAACTAATTACGCATTCCGTATATCGAAATTAAGAGAGTAAAGATTGCAAATATATTGTAATGCATTCATATATTACTACTAATTTCTTTATTTCTAAAATGTTGTTTCAAAAATCAATGAATAAAATACTAAAAAATGAAGAGTTAGGGTGGTAAAGATGCTAGCGTAGAAAAGAGTGAAATATTATGTCCATGAAATGTATAAAATATAAAACATTAATTAAAAAAAAACTTTTTTAATAAGGAAATATTTTTTTATCAGAAGAAAACATTAAAACGTTATTTCTTGACATTTTGTATAATATTAATTAATAACTGAAATACATTTTTAATACCGATAACAATTTTAAGAAAAGTTAAAACATTACAAAGAGGAACTTTATATTTTTACTTCATATCTATTTCATTATGATGGAAAATGGCCTACAGGTATAATACTCTGAGAATGAATATATTCTTCATCGTTGTGTGTATGCGTATGAGAAGGATATAAATAAAATTTCAGTACATAAATTACACTTTATCTTTCCGCTATTTAAGTGTTTACCTAAATTGGTTTTGTAAATAATTTAGCTTACAGAATTTAACTTTTCTATACTATAATAAATTTAAAACCAAATTTGGCTTAATCATTAATTAAAAACCAATTGATTGAGCCCTTTAATGTTGTCAAAATATTATAATAATACATTTTTAAAATTTTCGTTTACATATGTTAAAGTAGATACTTTTGCATTTGAAAGATATTATATTATTATTTGATTTCTTTTTGCTTTTCAAATAATTTTATATTTTGTGGCGTCTTCCGATCCTTGCACCCTCACCACCAAGAATATGAGCCGGCATTCTCTGTGCCTACTAGAGCGAACTGGTCAAATCTGAAAAATCAAATTCAATGAAGTTCACTCTTCTACAACCAATACATATTGAGTAGCGCCAACGACCACTCGAATCATCAGTTTCTGAAGACCTCCTTTTACTCTTCGATGTCAGATCGTCAGCTGATCTTTTTGTCTTAGCTTTAATTTAATTTAGGTGTTTATAATACTTATAAATTATCTCAGTTTCTTGAAGTGCTCATTTATTTATCACCTATCTTCTGACAAATTTGGAGTTAGTTAGGACAACTAATTGATCCTAACACAATATTGGTGACTCCGATGTGATTAGGACACGCAACCTTCTAATCTGAAGTCAGTTGTTCATAACTACATTACATTCAGAAAGGCCTTTGACCAAGTTTGGCATACTGACTTTCTCTTCAAACTTATTAAATTTACCCCTACTTAATAAAATTAATAAGCTCTAGTTTAAGAAATAGAAGTTTTTCGGTCATGCTTAATATGACCTACTCAAATCCCAGATGAATTGAAGCCGGAGTACCGCAAGGGGCAATAGTTTCTCTAGCTTTATAGAACTTGTACATGAACGAGATTCCCTTACACCAAAATACAATTCTTTGCATGTAAGCAGAGGACTCTGTGATACTAGCTAGAAATGATAGACCAAAGACTACAGGTCCTGCACTCAATAGACACCTCACGAAACTAGAAGACTGGTACTCTACATGAAAAACTGCCCTGAATATATCCAAGACAAAGGCCGACTTCTTTTCCAGGAACCACAGAAAAATAGAACCGGATATTCTATTTAGAAAACAATAAACTCCCCTTGTCCTGTTCAATGAAGTACCTTGGTGTCATATTAGATAAAAAAAACACACATTCAAACAACACATTACACACATTAATAAACAGTATAAAACTATAGTACACAATATGTTTCCCCTTATCTCATATAAATCTACATTAAATAGAGGTAATAAAATACTTATCTATACTCTGATGATTAGACCTATCCTGACTTATGCTTGTACATTCTGGTCGCACTACGCATATACCACACTATTATTTATTAGAAAAATGTCAAACTGTATATCTCTGAACAATAGTAAAAACAAGTTGGAAATGAGAAACACTGACATCAGAAAATCCATAAGCTACTCATACCTCAAAACATTCATTAAAAATTATCCAGAAAATTCTTCAATAAAACAGATACATCAACAAACAGAACGATACACTTCACTCAGAAACAACCCACACCTACTCAGGCGAAGAGAATTTTTGATAGATTAAGATTAATATTTTTATTTTTCCCCATCCATTTCTATAACTATCCATTCATAAGACAATCGCAATACGCACTATTCCACCCATTCTCGATATGAAGCTATTCCTATCGACCAATGATAATTCACCCTCTCGTCACCGAAAGGAAAACACTCCAAACCTAACAATCACCAGACTGGAAAAAATTCATTGAAAGATGAATATGTAAAGATAAATTAAAGAAAAGTATCTGTACGATATAAAAGATATGTAATCGAATATATTCGAATGCGTGAAAATTATTTTATTGAAATGACCATTCAAATGGAGGAGCAATTCAATCAATTTTATGAAATGATTAGTTATTAATTATATCTTTCAATTATTCATATGTTATAGAAAATCTTTGAAAATAACACCCAAAAAATTAGACGAAATTATTAAAAATATATATTAAAAATTTTATTGATGTGGAAATTTCACTACATATTATGCATTTCAGTTGCTTTGTTTTTATTAATGCCGCACTAGTAGCAACTCATAGGCTATTGGCGACGGACCTTGTAGTTTTGAACCTAGGTCATTCAGAATGCTTTTCGGAATTAAAACCATTTTCAAACTTGGAAAAAAAAATTATAATGCAAAACGATCAAACAGTTAATTTCCCGTTCCATTTACCTTTTATGAATGATAGTAATATAAAACAGAGCAATGTAAATATAATTTTCTGATGGGTGCGGTTCTTGATTTAAAAATTATGTTCAGTTTTTCCTTTTAGTTTTTTGTATCGATATTCAAATGTAGATAGATGTATCAAGTTGGCTCAAAAAATATCTATATTAAGAATGGTAAATGAGTATTGGATACTAAACTATATTCTATTTAATTGATATTTTCTTTCTTTTTCCTAAAAAGAGTCCATGAGTCCATAACTTTTATGGGCCGACGGGACTGTCTTCTCCAGTTATGAAGCAGTTTCACTGGAACTTTACCTTTTTTTGATGGTTACTTGATTTCATTTTGGTAATCATGAATATAGCTCTCATCAGGCAACACGATTCAAAATAATGCTGTCAACTCACTGCCATAGGAATCAAATTTTGATTTAGCAGCAAAACACTGATTATCTGGCAATGAAAACATACTTTTGAATCAGTTAATTTTGGCGCCGTTGTACTTAACATGCTCCTGGCCAGCCACCAGGCTGCTATGAGTCTCTTTTAACACAGACATTTAGGTCTCACCTCATATGTGTTTCCTCAAACTTAATTTGGGCCTAATTTTGCTAATGTTTTAATGCTTCCAGGAGATATTTCATCTTTTTCACCAGTGAATACTTTGAGCTTCTAATTTATGTGACCACAAGCTATAAATTTTCATGAATCATCAGTCTCTCACGGTTTCACATACGTAGGGAAATTTCTCTGCGGATGTAGTGTTCTCTTACGCCATTTTAAAAATACCAAAATCTAACACCAGAAATGAGTTTGAAGAATACTCCATATAAAATTCAAACTTGGGAAAATTTACTTCTCTCTTTAGCTGGTCGAGATGAGCGACAGTCTTGCGTCTTCCTAGGAAGGTTACTTTATGTAACTACTATCTTATCCTTTTAGCCACTAGAGTGAATAAATGTCTTCGTCAACATATCACGATCTTGTTGCCTTTCTCTATTCTCTGTAATAAGATCAGAAGTTGAAATGGCTATTTTTGTGCGCCGAAGAATGGAAACATTTTAAATGTGTGAAGAATTTAATACATAACAGATAAACATACCACCTTTCACCATGCTTTCACTTTTTAACCTACTTGTTCTTTTCAAAAATTTTAATGGAAGGATTACGATTCAATTAATTGGGAGACATCGTGCAGAATATCCAGAGAATTAAGGAGGTGAACAGGAAATGTGGTGGCAGATTAAGTAAATTTAGCATCTGAAAGGCAAATCTTACCATCACCTTTTTGGGATGTAAGAACTACAATGCCTAATTTTAGTTTAATTGCTATCTCACATGATCCCTCTTGAAATGGGAGCATAGTTGTATGTCATGATCAAGCTCTGTGAGCTGGACAGAAGATTCAAGCTCTGCAAGAGGTCCCTTTTGGGGTTGACTCACGGTACATCTGTCAGGATGATTCAAAGTATTGGGTTGGGCCTTAGAATTTAAATAAGGCGCCAGTTCATGCTCCAGTCAAGTTCTGATTGTGATCCTGTACTTGGTGCATTTCCGAGATATTAACCATCAGTAATCAAATAATCTCGATTGAATGAAAACAAATGTAATCTGTCTTAGTAATGAAACAGTTTAACAAATTCAAATATTTGTTGATATAATCCGTAGCCGAAAGTCATAAAGGCTGAATATCCTTCGATTTAATAGTCAATTCAAAATAGAATGAATTGCTGGGCTCTACAGCGTTTGTCGAATACTTCCTTTAAAAGAATAGCATTTCAAATTAAAAGAGCAACTTTTGGTGATAAAAATGTCTTTAATATTTTGGAAAAGAAAAGTATAATTCCTCCCCGGCCCAAATGCTTCGTTTGCACCTTTTTGAAAGTTGTTCAAATAAAAACATTCGTCTTAGCAATTATAGAAGATGCCACCGACTCATTCATGGTATAACAGGACAACTCCTAGGAGTGGTCTTACAGCTAAAATGACTGGGTGGTCAAATTTCCGTTTCAGCCGTTCTAGTAAGGCACATGGTCTTACTTTTAACAGAGGGCAAAAGTCAATCTAACCACAACTTATAATTCTTTCAGGTATCTTTAGTAACAAATAGTGTATATATACCTATATACCTCTGTCTCTATTTAAGATTGCTTGACGATCACTTGCTTGAATTCAACTCCTATTATTCTAATCAGGAATCACTAAACCTGTTATGACCATCAGTACAATAATTCGATTTAAATCCATCTACTAGATTGTCTTTATCATCCAAATACTCTATTTTCTTCCTAGGTTTTATTTCTTTATTACACTATCCCTAATTCAATTCATTGCGCTTCTTATTTTCATCGCATTTACCTAATCACGTTTCATTTAATTGGAGAGGAGTTGTAACTGTATGCAATTCAAGTTACAAAATGCTCCAAAGGTTAGTGAAGAAATGATCGCGCATAGTACAACTCGCATCCGTGTATCTAATAACGCGCGCGAACGCACACACACACACACATATATATATATATATATATATACATGTGTGTGTGTTAAAAATTCCAAACTCCTTTTATATTAATATTAAGTAGTGTTGTAGGCGTACAATAGTCTATCTCGGCAAAACTAATAACTTATCCCGTTGTCCGGGAGGATATTGTGAACTTGTTGCATATACTGAAGTAGATCTTGTCATCTTATTACACATGAAAGCAAGCGGTACATATTAAATTGCAAGACACATAGTGCATCACATTTTAAGACGTTGGGTGAACATCAAAGTGTAAAAGGAGGAAGAGCCAAATGAGAACAGTCAGCGGCTACCATCAGTTTTGATATTCGTTCAAACGGGAAACCCAAGGAAATTTTCATAGGTTGCAAAGTGAAGGTAACAGCTGCAATTAATGAGTATATGGAAGTTGGTTGGTAATTTTAGTTGGTGTTGAAAAAGAGAATGAAAGTTGTGTGTTTGAAAAGAAGAAACGAAGTACAGTAATCTTTTTAAATATGTATTGAATCAGACATAATGAGGGTAGTTCAAAAACCCCATGTTAGTAATGTAAAAGAGAGTAACTCAATGTAGTGCTGTTTTTTTTTTTTTTTTTTTTCTTTTTCTGATAAGTCCATAAGTATGAAACAACTTTCACAACTCCAAAAATGTCGCCAACTCACATCGTCTTCTAGACCTCATCGATAGTGATACTTCGTCGCAAAAAGGTGACAACAGCTAAACGCGTTTAGAATTACTTTTTCGGTCGAAATGTCTACCTAATCAATATTAATCGATAGATGAGTATTAAATTTGCTTTGTTACCGTTTAACAGGTAGCAAAACTCAATGGCAGCACCGATTTGCCTCAAACACGCCATTTGTCTTCAGAAACAGGCATTCCTGAGCTACCCTCGGAACCAAACACGTTGGAAAGTGTCAGTGGTTATTGATTGTACAGAAGCAGAAACTCATTGTTTAAGTTCACTTAAATTTTTGAGTAATGGTGGCACATACTCATTATCTTTTACAAAGCCCTAAATGATAAAATCGCTTGAGTCCATATCAAGTAACTTAGATGGCCAGCTGTGTAACATTAAATCATGTGATCTAACTGCGTGGTACCTCCATGAAAGCTTTTGAAACAACTTTCGTGAAATAGCTACACCCAAAACACACGAGGGACATATATTTTTCACATACACAATATAATACACAGTTTTCCTCTGTATTCAAGTATTACTTATCATTTTGCTTCGTTTATTTTTGAAAATACGGGATTTTGAAATTGAATGAATAATTTGGAACAACCCTGTATAATTAGATAAAACTTAAATTCCGATAATTAAGCTCGCCTTTCATCTCTCTAGGAATTCAATAGTGGAAATAGCTTTACACATTCTTGGAATAATTGAAATAATTCGCCATCATCGTAGTAGATTTATATTCCGATTAAGAGATATTGCGCAGCCATTTATTTAATGCCATCGTTTTGCTTAGTAATTAACAACTATAAATAAATATTAACAGCTATGAGTGTCTTTTCATCACATTTCAAATTTACGTAAATAAATAAGGATCCGTAAAATGTATTATTTAATTTTTTATAAATTATATAAATAATAATGTAACATGCAGTTTTGAAAGCGCTTGAAGTTCTGCAATATCCTAATGATAATTTTATTAATAGAGCAGCTCTTAAAGATTAAGATTAAGTTTTATTTTGCAGTTGTCAATAAAAATAAGTAAATTTTATTATTTAATCAAAATTCTTATTCTTGGAGAAGTGGCACATTGACTGATGAATCTAATTTTAAACTAAAATGCGTTCTTGTCTTCTTTGATGAGTAATTTTCTTTAATTTTTTTTTTTTTCATTTTTGACTGAAATTCCTCACGAGACGTAAGGGTGGAATTTAAAGATTAAAAGATTCCTTGTCCTCCAGACATTGTTCAAAAATAATTAAATTCATTGCTGATTCATGTTATATAATTTTAAAGTGTCGTTCAAGCAAATCAATATTTATATAAGTCTTATCTTTATCCAATCACACATTTTTACTCTTGACAATATCAAAAAACGAATTGACGACTGCAAACTATTTGAAACTGTTTTTGATTATACTATCGAATCTCTCTCTGGGAAGGTATATTGGGTTCGTTGTCAATGTTTATTTACGTCGCGCTAAGAAGCAACAAGAGGGCTATTGGCGATGGACCTCGGTTAATTGACGAATGAACTCGGCGATGAAACTCGGTTAATTGACGAAGACGACACTGAGCTGACAAACTTCCCCATCACGTCATCGAAAGGTCCTCCAGATTTGACGTGCTTCAGCCCTACAAGGCGGGTGTTTAGAGCCACCAGGGCTCCAAGCTTGAGGAGGTACATGTTCGTGACCATGAACACTAGTCTACTGCGGTCACTATTAGATACGAGGATCACCCCTGAGCTAATCTCTTATTCTCCCAACTTCTGCATCAAATCAAGTAAGAGTATTAAGGATTATTTGAGTTTTACTTCCAGTGCAATTTCATAGAAATTCACCCACACTCATACACAAAGAGAAAGAGACAGTCGATGGTAAATTCAGGACTTTTACCATGCTTCAAATGGATCGCAACATGCAATAATGTATATGATTTTAATCACTGAGATACCATGATTCCAGTAAAGCAATATATTTCCTTAAGAGCTATTTACAACTTTTAAGCCTCCCCCCTTCCTGTTTTTCCTTTGAATCGGCCGTTAGAGTGGCTGATGTATGTTAAATCTGTCGGGTTCAAAATTATCCTGTCAGTGGAGTTTGGAAGTTAAAGAGAGTGGAGTGTCTGTGCGGGTGTCGTCCTCATCACTTGAGGTTGTTCAGAATTACGAGGTTCTTCTTCAATAGTCCAGAGTAACTTGCGACGTTAATAAACATTCAGTTTTCTTTGATTCCCTATATTATTTAGATTCCTTATAAAAGATGGCTTAAAATATCTTCCAAGCAGTGGTGCAATCATATCATTTGTGAAAGTTAAGTGTTTAAGTATAAGTATTTTGTGTTATACTTACTCACCATTAATTTATTGTTGTGTATGTTTGAGAGAAAGGGTCGTAAAAATTAAAAATATTTTTAAAAAAAGAAGTCTTACATCAAAAAGTTGATTAGACATAACGGTAACGTGTAACTTTAACTTTTTTAAAAGTCTATGGCAATTATATGTAAACGTTTAGGAGTATATTTTAATGTTAAATGGCCTAGAAAAATAAAAATTTACACAACTCATGCAATGAAGTTTAAGATTTTTTTCTATTTTGTTCTAGAATTAAGTTAACACTGTTTTAAGCATGGTGATAAAATTAGAACACAAACTTGACATATTTTATCGCAAACTTGATATATATTATTTCAAAATAGTTCCCTTTTTTATATCATGTTTTATCTTCATGATCCTGTACAAAGTAATATATTTTAACATTTTGTGTGAATCAGTCAATTTCTTTCGGTATAAAATAGATCCTTATTTCGACTTTATAATGTAATATGATTTGTTATTTGTTTGTTGAAGAGAGGAATTCTATATTTGTTGAATAATTTTATAGTACAAAGATAAAATACGATATGAAATATGTGTAAAATTGCACAAATTTTCATTGCTATTGGTACATTTATCTATCTGAAAAACAAAAAGTTTTGAATTCGGGATATGTTTTGAAATTAAATCCCATTGAATGTAACATAATAATGTAATTAATTCCAAAATCGCTTAGTAAATTTATTTTAGAAATGAAATCAAAAGTATTTTAAGTTCAACAATATTTTAATTTTTATGTTTATATAGATTTTCTTAATGAAACTCGTGCTTAGTATTGAAGTAAAAGAAAATTATCAACTACATATAAACATAAATGTTTTGATGCTACACTCTCATACTCACACAAGAACATCCTCAATTATTTGTACTTTGTGAAAATAAATAATTGCGTTCATGTCACAAATAACTATAAAACCTTTCAAATCCTACCAATTAAACTGTGACTATCAACTTAAAATTTACCATCCAACCCAATTGGATGTTTTTAATTCAACTCAGAAACCAAAGAAATTAATTGATATAATTTTCAATTAAACAAAACATGAAAGACAATGATATTATTAAAAACAAGGATCGCAAAGTTTAGTTGAAAGATAAATTCTTTTTTCCTCAATAAATTTGTGGAAGATGGTTATGAAAACATGTAACTTATTTCACAGAAGAGAAAGAAAAAAGATGCCGTATTTTAATACCATTAACTCCGATGAAGATGGTGCTGAAATCCCAAACAGCCTAGTACGTGGGAGTTGTTATAAGTATGCTCCATTTTTAACATAGCATTTGCTTCGAATATTGCTTCGCCCTGAACTGTTTCTAGAAATGAATTTCTGGGAATAATTTTAGTGAGTTGCGGGGAAAATTTTAACGACTCTTCTCGAAAGGAAAGAATATAATAATTTTTTTTTGGAACTTAGGTCACGGTTTTTGTTCATCGAATTCTTCAGGCAGTTTTCCAGAAAAGTATGAGGATAGAGAATTTTAGTATCCCCATGCTCTCATGAGATTAATATAATTAAAAAGCAACATAGAAAAGTGATATTTCATGTTATTTAAAAATATACCTGGATAAACAGATGGGACTAAATGTTATTGCTATAATTTACTTTTCAAGAAAGTTAGGAATAATGCAAAGCAGTTTTTATAAGTATGTTGTTCTTGATATTTTTGACCGCAATTAAAAAGTCCGATTGTAAGAGAATAAATTATAGTTAACGAATATTCATGGGTTAAAACCAAGAAATACTTTTAATTATAAACAAAATCGAATACAACAAATATTTTAAATTAAATACAATTATTATAAATGTAATTTATTACAGGAAATTTATTTCTATCGAATTACACCCAATTCTGTTTTTGCACAAACTTCTTTTACACAATTTCGATTTTACACAATCAATCCAAATTATAAGAAGAAACTTTTTATTTATTTTTATCTTTTTAACAGTGACATTGGAAGCGAGGAAGAAAATGCGATTTCCATTTGTGAGAATTCCCCCAATTTTATAACCTCAATATGGAATTTGTCTGTTTTGTCTGCAGTTTGAGTTTGGTGTTCAAAGTGAAAACATCTGCGACATTTGTTGCGATGGGACTGAAACGTTTCAGATATATCAAAACAAGTCTCGGAAAAAGCTATTGAAACAAATGTTTTCCTCTTAACACGGATGAGAACGAGCGGGCGAACGATGAAATCTTCATTTTTTAAGAAAACTTATCTACTTTTTGATCGCCTGCCCAACGAGGAGTGGGATATACCTATTGATTAATTAAGAGTAAAAATCAATAAATTTTAAAACCCTTATTTTACTCTATAACAGAAATAAATTCCATAATTTATCTATAACAAAAATGAAAAGGTATTTATTATTTTTGCTGATTTCTTAAGACTGGAACCAATCTCTCTTCTATTTTTCCATAGGTGCAATGTATTTTTACATGGGAACATATCTATCGTGTAGAAACAGAATTAGGTGTATTTTGGCAAAAAAACGTTCTTTGCAACAATTAGGCAAAATTCAATTATTAATCACCGAATATTTTAAAATATACTTTTATAGAATAGAGTGAACTTTTGTTTCCTGGCTGCAATCGAAAGGAATATTTGTTTAACTTCATGCAAAAGTTACTTAGCAAATTATCTGTACGGTCCTTTATGTGTGTTTGAATTAATTATAGTACATACTCTGTTGAATTGGAAATGATGAATGTTGTAGAAGATCTCGTAATTAGACTTACATACACACACTCAGACGCCAATAAAAAGACTTTATATAATGCGGCTGATATTATGAATTTGTCGGAGATAAAAGACAGCACGAGGGTGCAATGTGAAAACCAAGAATCTGAAGTGTCAACCCAGGTGTCATCATCGTCATTTTACTATGGTTTAAAACTTCAAGATTCGTTGGCAATGGCCTTCAAATTGCATCTCATGTACAATCCATCAATACTATTAATGTAAACAAGCAGCCAGTTTTGATGATGACATTTTACACACATAAGCCGCTCACATTGAAGCGATATATATATATATATATATATATATAATTTTCAGTTTAAGGCTATTTTGATGAAATTTCAGACATTTATCTTTATCTTATAACGTAGCGGCTTTCATGATGTATTTTATTTTTTCTGATAATCAGTTGTGAACATGTCTCGACAGCAACAAGTGGTGTCCAAACTGGAAATGAGCGCAGTGATATGTTTTTTTTTTCTTCTTGTTTTTTTTCCTTCTTTTTTCTTTATCTTTTATCTTCTTTTTTTCGATTTTTGTGGGTGTAACTGTACTATTATGTATCGGCAGTTGCATGAAGTGTATGGTGAAAATGCTATGTCACGTCAAACTATCGCGAAGTGGTGCAATATGTTTGAGAATAGACGTACACATATTGACGACGTTGAAAGCGAGGGAAGGCCATCAGCTACGACAAATTCTGAAATCCCTGCTCACATGCAGCAAAAAAACAAAAAAAAAAAAAAATAAATGGATTACGTATAAGATTCACCCTTCTTATAGCCCAGACCTTTCACCTTGTGACTTCCATGTTTCATGTTTGTTCCCATAAAAGAAGGGCTTTCTTTCTAGGCGCGATACAACTCGGATGACGAGGTGAAAGCTGCAACCCAAGAATGGTTATCGAACATTGGATAGGATTTCTTTGCAGATGGTATCAAAAAACTAGTAACACGTCTCAACAAATGCTTAAATAATGGAGGCAATTACGTCGGAAAAACGATTTTGAAAGGAATTTAATGATACAAATAAAGTTATTGTAAAATTTCTATCCTTTTTCGTTTTCTTGAGCAGTGCAACTAACTTTTTGACTGATCCTCGTATATATATATATATATGCCAAAACTATGGAAACCTTTTGGAAAAAAACCTATTTTTAATTTTATGAGTTCATAACACTAAATATTTTTTTAAATATTACCATAAAGTTATAATCATTGGGAAGATAATTTAATCACAATATTAATGAAATAACTTTTATAAAGATATATTGCGACATTAGAAGAAGCTATAAAATAGAAAAGATAAATACAAAGAAAAACCAAGGTATGCAAACAATCTGACAGTGCCAGTTAATTCTCAGTTGAGTAGCTTTTAGCCTTAATTAAGGTCTTACAACGCGTGCCTCTTTCTATAGTTTGAACTAACGTTTTAAATTCATCAGCTGTCATAATGTGAAACCAAGATTTCATTATCGCTTCTATTAATCGGTTTTTAATGCTGGGTTTGTCTCATTCACATGTTTCTTTAGTCACCTCCATAGTTTTTTGATAGGGTTAAAAGATCTGGGATATATTTCCAGACCATTCTGGTAGAGGAATACAATTACTTTGAAACTCTTTTTTGCGCTTTGTAACTAGCAACGTGAATCCTGTTGAAACATAAATACTTGATTGCCTAGGAAAAGATCATGTGTGGAAAGCTTCATTTTGAGCTCAAGTACTTCCCCTATGTATTTTTGGGCATTTATATATCTATTTACCACCCAAATTCTGCCTACACATTTTTGATATCATGCAGTCCTATATTTAGACACTAATTGGGTCTTTCGCTGTAGGTGTAATGCAATCCGAATGCACACTGTCGACAATTCATCTTATGTATTTTAGGTCATCATTACCAACAAGGAGAATTTAGTCTTATATCTCCCAATAACCTTTTTTATTGTCCCTTTAATGTGAAGTTAAGTCCAGTTTAATCTTTTTAACCTTTGTTTGATAGGTAACAATTGCAATTTTTGTGGAATTCTAGCATCCAGACCACATTCCTTCAGTGTGCGGGGAACAATCCTTGCACTAACGTTTACATTACATTGAGCTATTTCTTCTTATACATTAGCTTCCAAAAGTTAAGATACAACTGTTTTTTTGCGTCTAATTCACAAATGAATGAATTTTATAAGCAACAAATTTGGGAGAAATGTGCTTTAAATAGTTATTTAATGTATGCGTCATAGAAATTTATATATTTAATACAAAAATGATTTACAAAAAAAGAACGTTTGGTGGAAAAGCCCATTTTTGAAGAAAATAGTACATCACAGTTTTATGTGGTAAAATTGCATAGAAACATTACAAAAAAAGGTTCTAATAAGTAATGTGTCCTTCTCTAATTTGAATGTAATGAAGACATCGATTTTCCATGCTATCAATTAAGTTGTCGGACGCCGAAATGGGAAGCGAAGACCAGACACTGAGTGAACCTTTTCCCTACTCATGTAACGATCTTAGAGAAGGAATTAGAACCAGCAACCTGTCTGCCAAAATTGTCCTAAAGATGTTCCATTGGATTCAGGTCTGGAGATCTAGCTGCCATTCCATTCGCTTGAAATTGTGACCTTCAATACAGTCCTCAAGAATTGCAGCTTGATGAGGTCGTGCATTATTATCCATCAGAATGAAATCGCTACCAATAGCACCAGCATATGGGCGAACATATGAATCAAGGATCTCATATCAGTCAGAGTACCTCCATGGAACACATGCAGGTCAGTGTGACAACTAGGTGTGATCCCTGCCCAAACCATGTTTCCACCACCTCTATAACGGTGTCTTTCAACAGTGTTGGATTCATGATATCTGGTGCGTTGTTACTTCCAGATCAGCAGACACTCTGTATCAATCTCCTGTGTGAATCTGAACTTATCTGCGAAGAGTACAGAATTCTCTGGTCCAGGAAATGTGTCCTCTTGCCCATCATAAGTGGGTCCTTGTCTGTCGTCCGTTCAGGGGAACACACACAAACGGTCATCTTCCATAGAGATCTGCATTGTGATGGCGTCTTCGCACCGTAGTAGCTGAGATTCTCCTCTCTGATGCTACAAAGTGGTCTGTAATGAATTGTGGCACAGTAGTGGTTCATCTCTTTCGTGCCGAAAGAGCTTGGAAATGGTCGTCGGTAAGTGTTGTAGCTCGTGGTCGGCCTAGAACATGTCTTCTGGGGACACAATCTTTGGATTAATATTGATACTAAAGTCGTTGGTTGACACTGCGAGATGACAACCCTATTTCTATCCATCCGACAGTCTACCATCTTAACGAATCAGGCAAATGATTTCTAAACATTTCTAGACTACTGAATACTGTAAACGAAACAGCAAACAATAGTTGAAAATCAACACAACTTACACACGAAATTATGAAAAATTGATATTTTGCATATTTTTCTCTCAATCATATGTACCTGTTCTTTTCTATAAAATGAAAGTGGTAGCTATCGTTTTTGAATAAGTTTGTTTAAAGTTCGTTATCATCATTCACATAAACTAGGAATTTTATTTTACTGCCATTTTTTTATGGTGATTTTCAAAAAATATATTATTCCTTAATTTTCGAAGGCTAGTGTATATTTCCAGATGATTTTCTTCTATTACGTGAGAGTAAACTCAGTCTTTCAATTTCCTTATCATTATTTGATATTCAGTTTTGTTTTAAAATAATTGATTCTCCTTAATATCTTCAAAAATTTCAAAATACCACTTTTTGTTAAGTTTCCATCAGTTTCTCATAGCCGTGGAAGCCTATTGGTCATGGTCGCAGACTCAATACCAGTGGTTCTCTTTGAGTCGTGGGTTCGAACCTTGATGCCACTGAAGACCCGTCATGTAGCCGGGACTGATACACGTTAAACCCGGAACTGATACCATTCCTTTTTAACTCAATTAATACAATCACGCGTTCTTAAAAATTCTCTGAGAATGCAGTTCACACAGCTTCAGACCTGTAGGGATGATCTCCATTAGACTTTATTTCTACACCTAAAATCCCTGGAAGTCCCTTCATTCATCACACATGATCTAATATAAAACTCCCTAACATAAAACTCCAAACAAGAGAAATTTCGCTCTCTTCTCCCCTCTTCTGACTTTTGTTCTCTTATTCAACGGCGGAGTTGTATTCCCCGCAGTGTGGAAATGCTCTCTCTCTCTCTCTCTCCGCTGCAATAAAATAAATAAACTTGAACTTGGCTTCGACTATTTTGAAATTTAATTAAATTGTAATAATTAAAAGAAGTGTGTGTGATATAAATATGGCGTCATTTCAATTGATATTTACTCCTGACGTTATATTTGTAATTTTCGAAAATTATATATATAAATGTAACGTAATTTGATCAATATTAATGAATCAGTCCGTACATGGCCGAAATACTTTTATTCAATTATTGTAGCAAACTTTAGTCGGACTTCGGCCACCAAACGCCGAAGTGAAGTTACCATACAAATCTCAGATGTTCATCAGAGAGGGAAGCATAAGAAGAGCAGTAAGAAGAGAAGAGCGCGTATTTCGCTGTGTTTTGCTATTTATATGAGGGAAAATTCAATTAAACGTCAGAGTCCAAACTGTCTGAATGGAGGGACTTCCAGGGATGATAAGAATAGATCCCAAGTCCGGTAGGGACCATCCCTACAGGTCTGTTCCTTGAGAAGAGAGCATTGTCAGTAAATTGAACTTTAGAACTCGTGATTGAATTAATTAAAAAGAATAGGAAATGTATCAGGAAATGCGAATGAACACCATCGTTTAACATTCTCTCCTTATGAACATCATAAGGAGAGAATGGGTAAATTTAGTAAATTAAATTATTTAAATGAGAAATTAATGTGAATTAAGTTAAATCATTACATATATATAACTTTCGAAAATAACAAATATAACTAAGGAAATTCATTATAAATGCTAATATAACCTGTTACTGTAATTTGATTTTATTGATTCTGAATTAAACAACAGAAAAATAAAAAAAAATTAATATAATATGTTAATGCTTTGAATACATTAATGTAAATATTTATACGACAAAAACAAAAAAAACATAAATATAACCTTTAAACAAAGATGGTAAATGTTTCATATAAAACTCAAGTATGTTCATAAACAATGAAAATATAAGAAATAATCATATTTATGTATAATACATAATATAGCCAGGGATTGCGAGCTTAAAAGCATTTTCTCTACGTCTTTGCTATATAGTTACATATTTCACTTAAATTTCAAATGTCTGATCTGATATCTTTTCCCCTTCTTTTTTATTCTTATAGTTTTCCAGTTGCTGACTGATAAATCTAACACATTTTTCATTTTATAATTCTCGTGTCAAAATCCTCCGTTTAATTTCATTTGATATCTACTCCTGACGTTTCACATTCTCGTACAAAAGAACCAGTTACACCATTAAACTCAACCATATGCCATGGAATTCGAAAACTCTAAACAACGAAAACAAAAGATAAATAAATGAAACAAAGAATGCAGGAAAAAAAGAAAAAAAATCTACCTTTTCTATCTTTTTGAAAGAAAACAAAGCGGCAATTTCGTTCAGCTGGATACATGTCAGAAAAAAGTGAAAGAAAAAAACACACCCCAACATTTATTCTAAGAGTAAAGAATTATAAAATGTGCCTGAGTCAAAACGAAAGTGCAGTCCCCCCCTCCCCCGAATGGTGAAAAGAATATAAATACTACACAAAGAAACTCTTCCTTTTAGACCTGGGTGATAAACGAAAGCAGCTTCCAGAACAGTTGTTTCGAAAAGCAATAAAAATGGCGTCAGACAAAGTTAGAACAAATGATCAACAGAGCGTCGAATACGTTTACGTATTATGTTCCAAACGCGGTTCACGAAATAAGACTTGCAATTCGTTTCGGAAAATGTGACGGCTTACAAAAAATCGTTCATGACTTTTTTTTATTGTGATTGTAAAGTCTATTCGAATTTGTTTTCCCGCGCATGCAAAATTTATATTTGTTTCAAGGAGATCTCCATAGTCTATGGTAATCTTCGAAGACATCGATAACTTTTGAATGTTGTGTTCAATAAAGTTGTTATAAATTTTGAAACATTTTCTTTATGGAATTCATTCGTTATTTTTAATTTTATATTGTTTGTTATCTGTGAATACAAATTTTAAATGCATTATTGAAAAAGAAATTCACTTTATATATAATTTGAATTTTTTTTTTAATTTCGAATATTGGTAATGATATTTTATATATTTTCTGAAAATTGAATTATGTATCTGTGCATTGCGCTATTGGAGCAAAAAGTATTACTAGGATTCTTCGGATAAATAATAAATCTGGCAATAAAATTGTAGATAAACAAATTTGGAAAACTCTTTGATATGTGTTCGGAGAAATATTAATATTTTTAAACGATTTATATTTTAGCCTCTTGATTAACAACTCATTAAAAACGTGTAATTAATTAAGTTATGTCAGAAATAAATTTTTATTTGTGCATTTATCTCATGCGAAAAACTATTGGCCTTATAATCTTGAGCGACCATCTAGTTAGTGACGATAATGGGGTTCGAATAGATACAGTAAGACATGTTGGCAATTTGAGATCTAATTATTTTTAGAATTGTTTTATTTTAGCAACATTTATTCAGATCTTAATTTATAGATAATTTCATGTTACTAACAATAGTTATCAAGAGTTTATCTTTTTTTTTAAAAAAAAAATTCGTCATTTTTAGGTTTTGTAAGGTGAATAATTATTTTGGAAATGATTAACTGTTGTTTCATGAAATGAATCCTCCGGAAAAATTGAAAATAGAAATTACGATTCGTTAAGCCATTAAGGATATATAATTATATTAAAATGATATTGCAAAAAACTTATTATAATAAAAAAGTTACCGTAATAAAAATTCACGGAAGATCCTTGGCAGACAGAATAGTAGATTGATGGCCTGGGAAATGGTATGTAGCAAATTTGAAGCTCTTTCCCGCCAAAAGCAGTTGTTGAAACTAGGGAATAGAAGCCGCTGCTTGCCACGCGAATGGCCCTCTGGGGAAATTGTTACTGCCTCCACAAGTGATGACCCAGATATGTTTGAAATTTAGTAGCCAATACTGTTTCCTGTTTAAATGCGTTGTGAATCTCAGTAATAAATTAATTTAATGATGCCAAGCAAGTCTCATGAATTATTTTCAACCGATGATTTGAAAGACTGCCGGTCTGACAGGTAAGCGAAATTTCCCTTTTTCTAAATTGCCAATTTCTAATGGTAGTTTACACAGAAGCTATATAGAATAAAAGCTCCTGTTCAGCAATGATTTTAACTTCGGCTCATAATTCACGCATCATATGATTTGATTCTTTTTTGATGTCGCACTGAGAAGCAACGCGAAGATTATTGACGATGGATCACGTAATTTTGAAACTCGGTCAAGTGACAAAAACACCTGAACAGGCATTGATGTAAAGAGAATGAAGGGCCATTTCATTTTCCATTCTCGGCAACTGAACATGTTCATAGCAAACGATGTTATTCGCCATTAATGTTAAGCGTAGTTTCGGAACGACGTTAATTAAAACAAACTAAACGAAACCAAATACCTCTTAAACTTCAACTCGACTCAAACAAAACTGTAGATGATATAAATTATTAGACGGAACAAGATTTCCTAGACATATGGCCGAATTTCGTTCTGATTAACAGGTTGAAAGCCTCGACTTTAAATTTTTCAAAACTATTTTACATATTGGTTTTAAAATTTTATTAGGGTTATATAAATTGTACATAAAGGACAAAAATTCAATATTTGTACCCATAACTATCATACATAGTGTATTAAGTACATCATATATATGAAATTACCCGTAGAGAGAGAGTCGTGGCAATTGGGAATTAGTAATAGGGAAATGGGAAATACACTGATGTTCAAAATTAAGAGAATTTTCCGATTCTGTCGATTATTTCTAGAATTAATGGAGAGATTTCAATGAAATTTGGTTTGTACATAGGGATCATATAATAATAAAAAATAACCTTTCAAAAGTTATAATACACACGCATGTCCGTGAGTAACACTCTTCGGAGTTACAGGGTATGAAACAGTATTTGCACAATACCCCCACACCCGCCCCCACCGGGGGCCCCCAAGGTCCTCTTTTACAGATATACAGGCCTCGCACCGTAATTTTATGCTAGAAATAAGGGAGTTTATGAGTTCCTGTGGCAATTGGTTCCACTCGTTCAGCAACACAGTTTTCAGGTCTTGGAGGGTTCTCGGAGGGTTTTTGGGAATTGCGACTGCCCTCCCCAGAATGTCCCAGGCATGATGCTCTTTTGTCTGGGCATCTGACTGGCCAATCCATCCGGCAAATTTCCTCACTTTCAAGAAATTAGTTGACTCAGCTATATGTGATCTCGCTTTGTCATCCATTAAAAGGAAATCAGGACCAACTGTATCCATAAAAAGGCGAACATAGGGCCATCCAACATGATGCCTGCCAAGATCATCAAGCCTCCGCTACGTAATGGTCGATTTCTTGGACATTGGAGGGCAGGTAGTGGGTCCATGGTTCTCTCCATATGAAAATAAGGCAAGAATCATTGGTTTGGCTGAACCGGGACTCATTACTGAAGAGAACGGTCGCCCATTGATCCATGCTCCAATGTCTATGATCTCTGCATCATTTTAAGAGGACTCTCCAGTTCCCAGGACTGAGACGGATGCCAACAACAGGACTTCTAGCAAACAGTCTTCTCTCATGAAGTCTTCTGGAAACAGTCACCCTTGAAACTCGGGTTATTGTGGCTGCATACAATTCATGAAAGACCTGAGAAGCTATAGCATCCCCGTTATGTCTCGCTGTAATGGACAAATAGTGATCTTCTCTGACCGTCATGGCTCTTGGACAACCTTGAGCAGGCTTTCTCTCGACGGATCCGGTATCCTTAAAATGTTTCTACAAGTTGGACACGACGCTGAACGTTAAATCGAATTCTCTGTAAACATGGATTTGAGACTGGTCTGCGTCTAGCCTACCCACAATTCGCCACCTCATTTCATCATCTAAGCGTTGGGGGTTACTCAGTTTTACTGTTTGAATTTTAATTGAAGCGATTGCTGTAAAAAACACCAAGAAATTCGACGAAATATGGTAGCGAACGAAATGCAGAAATTAGTATGCCTGCTTGTAAATCCTGCTTTTGACTTATTTCGCCCACACACACATATATACTCTTACGTATTCGACTTACAAGATTTTCATTTTTGTTTCAAACATTTCTTTCAGTTCTTTTCATGAAATTCGACAAAATATTCAAAATTTCTTAAATTCGAACACCAGTGTATTTGTAAATAAAAAAATAATGGGGATTCAGGAAGTTAACTCTGAAGGGGGGGGGGAATAACCGCGGTTTGTGCGTTGCCTTTTTATTTCTTACTCTTGCTTAGCTCAATAACATTTCCTTACTCGCTAGCTAGATTCAATAAAGACTCAAACTTTAACAAGTAACAATAGCGTTTATTTATACTTCGTTGTCTGTCTCAGAATTTATTTCCTTTCGTTCCTCTTACTCATTGATACATATTCCTTCTGATCCTATTTCAAAAGCCACCTCTTTTTCGACAAATTAGGAGGGGCACCACAATTTTCTCATGCGAACTCATGCCAGATATCATAGGGGGTAGACATTCACATAACATTTAATTACAAAATGGTAAGCTGTCGAATCTTTCATTGCAAGTTTGTTCAAAGAAGTAAAAATTGACAGTTTTTACCAATTTTACAGTGGTTTAGCTTTAATACTAGTGTGTAATCATTTTCTTTTTTGTCTTCTTTCGAAATTTTAATTCATACTGTACAATAGAACTTTCGTTAATGGTACGAATTTCAAAATTTTTGATTTAACGAAATAAATTACAAGATCATGTTTACAAAGGTAAAATAGCTGAATATAGTTTTCGGGATTTTAAAATGCAAAATAAAAATTTAAAGTACAGTAATGCAACCGACAGAAATCTGCGAAAATATTAAAATGTTAAAACACACAAAAGGAACCAAACACCAGATATAAAAGTCCAATATTTAAAAGTTCAATGGTGTAAAGCACGTGTCAGAAACTTGAAGACAATTCAATTCAGGAATAGTACGCAGAATTATTTCAGCATCAGGACTTAAGAATTCAGGATTAAAGTTCATTGGAGCAGAATAAGTCTTCAGCACACACACATGAAGAAAGCAACACGTAGCAGCACGTATCGAAAAAGACACACACGACAACGACAGCAGGAACCGGTGTAGGGTCAAGAAGCAAAAAGGAGCTGACTGCAACTGACAAAGCACTGGTACATCGGGCATCAAGAGACCCTTCTCGGCCAAAGTTCCTGAGGACGAGAGAGGTGAGGCTCCAAGACGGGTCCGGGGAGGCCATCAGCACCAGGTCACAAGTATCATAAAAGAGAAAATCAATTATAAATACAAATCAATAATATATACACAAGAGAAAACACTCAGTAAAATACAATTAAAATAGAGTGGCATATCCAGCCACGAGGCGGAATAAATTCCCATTGCCAAACCTCGGTAAGATAAAATTTTAGTAAAATCTGACTTTTGTCTTAAATTCTTGGAAGCCTGGACAATACCTGGCTTCTATAAAGCCCATAAATGGATCTATCAATAATGAACTGATGACAACATCAGCTAAGGTCAAAAAAAGGGGAAAAGGCAAAAAACTACTATCGAAAAAGTAGAAAAAAGAACTGAAATCAATCGCACACATACACGTGAGGCAGCAAAGGAAAAAAGGATAATACACAGAAGCGTATATCCCGAGAGAGAAGACTGGCACTAACGAAATAAAATCCAACAGCCACCGGGTTAGGGTGAATCCACCACGTGGCGTCAAGTCAATAAAAAGAGGAATGGCAAGTCCAATTTTAAAAGATCGTGGGAGACTGAGCAAAACCTGTCTCCCGTAAAGACCAACAATAAAATCAACAATAACAAAATAAAAAATAATGAGGCTACAAATAATTAATTAATGTAAATGGAAGATGAAAAATGGAGAGTGGCACAAGTAAAAAATCTGATAGCTAAAAAAAAAAGATTACCAGCAAGAGAAAATAACTCAAGCCGGGGTCATTGAAATCCAAAGATAAAATTATGGAAGCTAAAAGTTGAAAAATGTAAAAAGTTCAGAAGTTAAAACATCGACCAGGAGGAAAAAGAGGGGAGGAATTAATACTGCCTTTTACCAGAAAGATGCTCGATATAAATGTCTCTCCCCCATCGAATGGTGTCCAAGCAGATGAGCTTTCGCATTAAGTTCGCATACCTGCGAGAAATGCCCATCCGTGCCAGAACAGTATCTTTTGCAGGGTCCCATGAGCCCAGAGAACCAACGACAATTGTATCAACCTGGCCTCCCATCCTCCCATCGGAGAAACTCGACGATAGGAAACTTGTCGATCTTGTTCTGTCGTGCGGAAACAAGAGACTGATAGCGGTCCTCAAAGGCGACGGTGAAATCTACGATGAATACTTTCACTGGACTTCTTACGCAGAACCAAATCCGGGATTAAAGTCTTAGGTAATCCCGGAAACTTTTTGTTGAGGGTCCCCGAGCCGACGGATGACGGCACGGCTCTGGCGACATTGTTCAGGATGGAATCGCGTCGCTTTCGCCAGGCATCACTGTGTGGCTTACAATGATTTAAAACGTGAGGAATAGTTTCCCTCGCGTAGCCACATTTTCGGCTCCTGGGGTTTCGTTTGCCAAATCGGATGGTAGTGTTAAGCTACAAGCAGCCGTATGTTATTCATGTATAACAACTAAATAGAAATATATCAAGAAATGAAAAATGATAACTAATGGTTTCATTAAGAAATATGACTTGTTTAAATTAAACACTAAAAATTGATAATTTAAAATGATTATGATTAAAATTAATATGATTTAAAAATTGATAATTGATCCAAACTATGAGATTACTCAAGACAATACTTTTTATCTCAATACACTAAAATATGCAAGAAAAAAAGTACTTTTAATCAGTGGCGTACCTAGGGGTTGTGAAAAGGGACATAAACAACCCCTCGCAAGATTTTTTTCTTGAAATCGAAGTATTTCATGTTAATTCTATTACGCTATTATAGATATTCTAAATTTTAAACATAAGAACTGTTTTTCTCCGCATGTTTAATTTTGTTTCATCACAAAAGAGGAAAAAAAAAGGATTGGAACTGAGCTGATTCGTGATAAAAGAACAGAAGTCTGCTGTCTCTGAAAGAGTGTCTCTGGTTCAGTGTTTGTAGACGAAGAAATGGTAGGGGGAGCACTCCTAAATAACGTACCCTCGAGAAATAAAAATTTTATTGTCATGGTATCTTAATTATTTTTCTTAAATGTTCCATACTTTTTAAAGTGTTATAACTTCATAAGATTATACCAATACTTGAGCAGTTTTAAATAGGAGAAATAAGAATGATATAGCGTATTACTTACATTTTATCAAGTGGTAATTCAAAACTAAAAAAAAAAAACTACTTCTGTCATAGAGCGATGACAATATGCAAACCCCAAAATTATTTTTGGGGTACGCCACTGCTTTGAATACATTGTTTGAGCTAAGCAGGGCCAGCCATCTTAGGGGTGCACCAGAGGCTATGCACCGGGACCCATGAAAGCTTGACAGTATTCCAGTCGATGTCAGTTTGACATAAAGTTTATTTTATCGTAAACATTATTATAGTAGATCTATAAATTTCGAATTCTATAATTCTTGGTGAAGCGAATGGTTATTTTTGATATTTGATTCGGGAACTCCCAAGTATATATCTTCAACTAAATTAAACTTTTTAGTCAAGCATGTGCGCGGAATGCATACAAGCACTTGCAACATTAAGCATAAATAAAAAGATGCAAAATATTGTTAATTTTTCTGGAGTAATTAATGTATAAACAATATCAAGATGACGCATTAATCAGGCAATAGTACTACATGTTCATGTTTATAAATTTCTTTTTTACTTTACAAACATTTTTGGACCCCAATGGTTTCTTGCACCCAGGACCCATTATACAGAAGACCGACTCTGGTGAAGTAACATTAAATTATCTACTCAAAGCAATACAATTAATTTTATTGTAAAAAGAAAAAGATATAGAATATATAAACAGTTTCTCAAAAACATGTGTTTAGTCTCTCTTTGTTTTGAAACCACGTGAAGTGTCTGCATTTTCGCCTGGCGTAGAGTTCCACTCAATCATCCACTTTCGCTACCTTTCATTGCAGCCCATGCTACACTAGCTGCGTCAGTCTTTACTATTTTGCTTTGATCCTTTAGAAATGGTTAGCCGCTACTTATCAGTCAACAGCCCTGCCACGATCCATGGAACATATTTCTGCTAAGTAATTCTTTTACTAATTAAAGAAACGAAAAGAAAAATTATTAAATAATAAGTCAACCGGTTTACACAAATGTTTTGCTTATAATTCCTAGTTTTAGGCTGCTTAATGAAATAAAAATTATAGAGGTGCCCCCTCACCTTTCTAATCGCTGTCACTGATTCTTTGTTCTCTAAAACAAAACAAAAAATAATGAATAAACCTACTAAATTATTTTTTTTATAGTCAGAAGTCACATAAGATCCAAAATTGAGAAGTATGCGTAATTTATCTATTAAATCATATCACCGTCTTCTTCTTATCATTTTCTTATAAAAATATTAATTAAATGGTATTTAGAAAAGAAATAAAGCTTTAAAAAGAAGATCAGATCATTTACACAGATTTGACCTTTTTAGGAGTTATGAAGAGGATTGCTCTTTTTCCTTTACATGTCATTTTAAAGTGTAATTATTTTAAATATTGCAGTTAATGTCAGGATAAATATATTCAATAACAATAAATTTCCAAAATTCTTCAAAGGTGAGGAAACCTTCGAAATCAACGTCATATAATCTTTTGAAGACAACTATTTTTGATCAAAGAGATTACTCAAAGTCCCCTATCGCTTAAAAAGGCTACTTTGATAGAATAGTTTTTAACTTCATTGGACGCGGAAAAGTCTTTTGATCTTAAGCTACTTTAAATAATAACCTGATAGTTACAAGCTATTGCCAAGGGGCATTTCATAACTTTAAAAAAAATTGGCATTATAATTTAATATTGTAAATGTAACCTTTTAAGTCATTTCGACGTTAGCATCACGAAAATAATACTGATGCTTGAAACAGTAAGAAATATTAGCATAATGTATCTATGGTAAGCAATCAGATTTTATTTTGATTTTTATTTGTTTCTATTGAAATTATATTCTTTACTGCTCAGTATCTCATAAAAATGATCAATTAATCCTCTTATTTATATTATATTGCCCAACGTAGTACAGGAACAAGACAATGGGAAATGTACGATTAGAAATTCTGTTTTTTTTTAAATAAACTATTTTTATCTATTCCTATTTAGTTTCAAAGGACTGTTCTTTAATCTGTTCTTTTAATTCAAGTATTTTTAAAATTCCTTATACTAAACCTCAAAAGTATTCAAATGATTTAACGCTACAGAATTACTGTTTATGTTCTTGTTCGATTGTTCAACACATCGAAGGAAAAGTCAAGTCGGTTGAATTGTTTTAAGAAATACATTTTTATTAAATTAATATTAGATAAATATTTGATTTTTTTTCCCATTCATGCCAATGAATCAGTGTAATTTCATCATCAAAGCTAAAAAAAAAATTAAGCGTCTTTTTTTAATGTGTCAATATGTATTTTTTATTGTATTTACATATGTTCAAAATAACTTATTTAATTGGAAATAATAATAATTAAATAAATTATTTCCTAATTTTAAAGTTGATTCCATTGCTGAAGAGTAATTCTTTTAAAAAACCGCGTATGTGAAAAAAGAATCCGTGTGTTTGAAAAAATCGGAATAATTGTCTGCAAAATTTCCTGCCCTTGGCAGCGAGGAGAAACGACTCTGAATAGCTAGAACATATTCCCAGCGGAACACTGAGCGGGATGTTCTCACCCTTTTAGATAAACGGATTGTTCATTTGATTCATATTCCTATAATGAACCTCCTTATTTTTTAGCCCGGGTTAGATACAGAGAACGACTCTGAGCATGCACTACATTTCATCACATCCACATCACGCCTCGTGAAAGAATTATGGTCAGTAGTAACTTTTTGAAAATACATTTTTTTTATTTTTATTCATATCACGCTTCATTAAAAACAAATCAACCGTCTGTTCTTAATTAATTAAGAATGATTCACACAAGAGCGAAGAATGTGATTAACGTAAAACAGTGACATAACAATCACGACTAAACGAGCCCTGATTCCTTCTTCTAAAAATAAATTCGTTTAATAATACGGAGAAACCGAGTTATAAATCATGCTTAACAATGCAATGTGGCAACCTGGTTAACCGATACGTTATTCCATGCTTAGTGGGAAAATCAGATGCCATGTTATATGGAAGCTGAGTCGGCATCTGGGGGTTGCAGAGGATGCAATGCACCAGGGGCCCGCGATTGAGGGACGAGAATAACATGATCAAGAACAAAAATATAATGTTCTCTTGAGCATGAAAAATTGACAATATGCTATCGTTGTCAGTATGACGTAAAGCTCATTTTATCATAAAGATTATTATTTTAGATCTCTGAATTTCGACAATCTTCAAACTATTGATGATGCGAATGTTTATTTTTTGTCATTTGGTTCGGGGAACTCTCAGGGAGTATTCCCACCTATAATGAACTTTTTAGTCAAGCATGTGTGCAGAATGCTTAAACACCCTCCCTATATAAGGATAGAACAAGAAATTGTGAAAAAAAAATTGTAATTTTTCAAAAGTAATTAATGTATTAGCAAAAATAAAATCACGCATTAAAAAAACATCATTAGTAGTATATGTTTGTGTTTGTAATTTTTTTTTTACTTTTCAAAATATTTAGAGCCTTAAATGGTTTCTTGCACCCAGGCCTCTTTATAGAGAAAGCCGATTATGTAAACTGCTGTTTGTAGAAAATGCAACACCATGAAGGAATCATCAGAATCAAATGAAATTCGCAGCAAATGTCAATTATAGGATATTATGCAAATTAATAAAGTTTCAGAGCCATCGCGCGTGCGCGGCGCGCGCAGCGCCCTCTGAATTGATGCTGAAAGCGTATAAATAAAGTGCTGTAGCGGGACGTTGAAAAAAGTCTATGATTATTTGTTAGTGGCAAACGTTTAGTGAGACCTGAGTATGCCACCACGACGGAAGAATAAGAAATTCAAGCAACTTACGGAGTTTGAACGAGGGAGGATAATCGGCCTTCGAGAAGGAGGATTTTCCTATCGCGCAATAGCAGCTCGTATGCAGCGGAACAGTTCCACAGTGATGCGAGTTTGGAAGCAGTGGACCGACGAGCACCGAACAACTCGAAAAACAGGCACTGGACGACAGAAGGTGACGTCAGAGCGCGATGATCGACACCTGCTCCGCATGGCGGTGAATGATCGCACAGCTTCCTCCAGGCAGCTGGCAGCACGTTGGTCTACTGCTACAGGTGTACAATTGTCGGCTTCGTCAATTCGTCGTCGTCTGCTGCGCCGTGGATTGCGTGCAAGGGTGCCTTTATACAGGATTCCCCTCACGGCGAATCATCGACGGCTGCGTCGGCAGTGGGCTCTTGAGCACAGAGACAGGCGAGCTGATTGGCACCAAGTTGTCTTTTCAGATGAATCACGCTTCAATTTGTGGACCCATGATGGCCGTGTTCGTGTTAGACGTTATGCCGGTCAACGCTGCCTTCCTGAGTGTATTATTGAACGGCATAGTGGTCGAACACCCGGAGTTATGGTCTGGGGTGCGATTTCGTATCATGGACGATCCAATTTGATACGAATTGAGGGTAATCTCAATAGCAACAGGTACGTCCGTGAAGTGCTACAGCCCGAAGTCGTTCCTTTCCTT
Organism: Nephila pilipes; assembly: GCA_019974015.1. NCBI lineage: Eukaryota > Metazoa > Arthropoda > Arachnida > Araneae > Nephilidae > Nephila > Nephila pilipes. Next base: position 13,316 of record BMAW01099822.1, on the reverse strand, counting down.
CAAGGCATCCCTGGAGCTATCTTTCAGCAGGATAATGCACGCCCACATGTTGCGCGGACTGTTCGAGACTTCTGTTCAGCACAACGCATGCAACTTCTTCCTTGGCCTGCTTATTCACCGGATATGTCGCCTATTGAGCACGTGTGGGATATGGTTGGTCGGCGTCTCGCTCGTGATCCGCGTCCTGCAGTTTCCAAAGACGAACTTTGGTTGCGCATACAAGCGATATGGAATTCTCTTCCTCAAGCAGATATTCAACATCTGTTTGACTCCATGCCACGTCGTATAGCAGCACTTATTGCAGCGCATGGTGGCTGCACCAAATACTGATTTCGGACGCTTAATTTGTTTCTTTTGTTTTGAAAATTTCATCATTTATTTGTATCAGTACAAGTCGTTTCTGCATTAAATTTCATTTGATTCTGATGATTCTTTCATGGTGTTGCATTTTCTACAAACAGCAGTATATGAAGGAAAAAAAGCTTCTTCCCCCACATGAAGTCCATCTATATTTGAGGTAACGATATTGATATTTTAATATTTATCTTTTATTCTATTTTATTCCTTCTAAAACTCTGTTGTGGCCACGGCAGCCTAGTGGTCATGGTCGCGGACTCGCTACCGTTGGTTTTCATCTAGCGGGGGTTCGACCCTTGATGCCACAAAAGACCTGCCTATCGCTGGGGCTGATGCACGCTAAATCTGTCGAGGCTCAAAGTCCTGTCGTGGTGGGGAAGTTAGGAAAAGGGGGTGCCAGTATTGGTGTCGTCTTCGTCACTTGACTGAGGTTTGAAATTACAAGGTCCTTCACCAATAGCCCTCGTGTTGCTTCTCTGTGAGACGTGAATAAAACCAAATCTATTATTCTTTCCAATGCAGTAATATCTTCGCATAGCACTGAATCTGCGTAATCATGTTGGTGTTAAACTTTCTTATCATCGAAGTCCGAGGATTTTTTTTTTCTTTTTGTGTGTGTGTGCGCTGAACAAATGTACTTATTTTTAAAATTACTATCATTTCTGCACAGGGGAAAATGATATTAAGCTCTAAGATAATTAATTAATTTATTTTACAACATCGATGAGGAAGGATTAAGGTTTTAATTATTATTATAACAACTCTAAGAATAAAGATTAAAATTCTTTTTATTTATATGCATCAGAGTGTAATGAGGTAAGGTATGTTGCACTCTTTTTTGAAGGAACCCGTTTTAGCCAGTTTTACAGATCGTACTCCCTTATTATGTACATTTCTATATCGTTATAAGCTGACAGAGCAGGATTTAACACAATACGAAAAACAGTAAATTACTACGAAAAATTAAAAAAAAAAAATTAATGGGTCTTCTCCACACATTGTATGTCTGTTTCAAATCTTTAAAAGCTTTTTTTCTCACATTTTAAAGCGCTCAATTGAGCTGAAATTTCCTGAACAACAATTGTTTTGCACAACAATCCAACAATTAAAAACAAACAAAAATTAATTGATTAAAACTAATTATTTAAAGAATTAAATTTAACGCCAAGTTTCCCTCCAAGTGGCCAAATGGTCACCAAATCCATCGTTTAGTAATTTTATCGTTTGCTTTAATTTTAATTACATGTAACTGATATAATATTGAATTTAATAACTTATCTTTTTCTTTAAATTTAACTACATTTAACTTAAATATATTCAATTTAATAAGATAACTTATCGTTTGTTTTAATTTTAATTACATGAAGCTTAATTGATTAACAATGTTTAATTGAGCTAAAAAGAATTTACACATATTTATTTGAAATGATAAATTTAATAAGCAGTTAATACTAAGATAAATTATTAAAACTAATTCTTGGATAAATTTAATTTCATTCAACGTTCCCTTTTGCTCTTAAAACTTAAGGTATAAAAAATATGTTACGCAAAGTGAGAAGTTTGAAGGAAAACACATGTTCAAAAAACTCGTATTTCACCGGTGTTATTTTATGTCAAGCTTTGCAAAGAACAGAAGTATCGTAAAAAGGGGTACACTTTTTTTTTTTAAAAAAAAGTATTTAATTATTCAATAAAATATTTATAATTAAAGCAAACGATAAAATATTGAAATGGACAATAATATTCCTTTCAGATATTAAAATTAAAGCAATTGATGAATTATTAAATTAAATATATTTTAAGGAAAATGTAATTATATTGATGTCGTAAAATGAAAATGAAATAAATATTCACGTAGCATAATCTATTCTAAACGCTTATATTTCGATGCGGCGACTACAATTGAAATAACTGAACAATTAATACGCTTTCTATAAAATAAAACTTTATTTATTTAGAAACGAAAACGTCTGCTTCCTGCGTTAAGACTTAAGTAAAAAGAAAAACTTACCTATTCAAAATAAAAGTTAATCCAAGAGTATATGATTTAACCAAATTGTTCCATGAAAAGTTTTGCAAAGGACAAATTTAGTAACCAAATATGCTAACCTTTTTAAAAAAATATTATTAAATAATTCAATTAAGTAATAGAAACAAAGCAAACGCGATAAAGTGACAATGGAATGGCAATTTCATTTGTTTATTCTTTCATTCATTCACTCACCCAATCATTCATAAACTCACTCGTTCATTCATTTATCCATTCGCTCACTAATTCATTTATGGCTTCACTTATTCTTTTACTCACTAATTCATTCATTCACTTATTCCACAAACACACTCACTCATTCAATTATTCATTCCTTATTTATTTTGACTGGAGAAGATATTCAGATTCTGTCGTCGACTAAAGCAGCACCTATTTATGTGGGGGAAACTATTGTGATTCGGTTGGAAGATATCAATATAGATTGAACAAGTCACATGTATTGAAATCTTTACTTTGATTTGGGGTCAGTGACGACATTTTGTGGATGTACGGGGAAAAAAGCCACTTTGTGGTAGCTGATTAAACGATTTTCTGTATAAAAAGTTAGGGACTTAAGGAAAATAATTCAATTATACTAATTAGAGTAGATGAATATTTAAAGGAAAACATTAAAGAATTGATAATGCTCATTTACTTGATGAAGCTGCAATAGTTATAGCAAGAAACGAAGTATTTTCCTAAATACAATCAATTCCAGTGCAACACTGGTATTTAAGCTAGTATTGATTATGCAGCGGCTCTCTTTAACTGCGGCGCCAAAAGTTATAGCGCCTTAATAACCAGCCCAAGGGAGACGTCTCTTTTAGTCTGGTTGATAAAGGCGCAACAAAAAACGACCAGTCAACTTTTCTTCGGACCCAATGGACCAGGGTTCGAAACAGCCGCTGGCATCAAGATCAACTGGTTCTGTTCCGCTCCACGGAGTCGAAAAACCGCCAATGATGAAGCGGTTATTCAAGACTTGAACATCAGATTGTAGCGCAGTCTAGAACTACTGGTTGCATAAGCCCCCGACGCAAATTATGCAAAACAACCAGAAAAAGTTTCAAGAATTTATATTGAATATAGAAAATGCCTGATCCATTTAAATACACTACCATCTTGAAAAATAAAAAGTTGAGAAAAAGAAGTTTCAACTTTCGAAGATCAGTGAAATGATTTGGCATGTTAATAAAAAAAAAAAATTAAATGACTCGCTAAATAATGTAGCTGTGTAATATAAAGTTATGAACTTTTGTGCATACATTCTGAAAAGTCATACAATTAAAATAAGGTAATGAAATTGGGTTCCTCAATTTGGTCATTTTTAGAATATTATTATATCTCCTTAAAATTTATAAACATCCCATAAATATCAAATTTTCGCTTTAATTCACATGTAAAGAGACACATTTTTAGTGTTTTACAGTAAAAGAGACGAAATATGGAATATATTTTAATTTCGAATTTTTTAAGAAAAGCTGGATTAATTAAATCATTATGTATATATTCTGATCGCAATGGAATGGCAAAATCATATTATAATATGAATGTTTTTTATCGGAAAAACTACCCTGAAATTGTTTTCTCATCCTCAATATTAAGTGAGGAAACTTTTTATACAGCATAATTTTGTGCTTAGTACTGACCAAAATTCTTTTTTTTTTCTTTTGGTCATAGTTACTACAAGGCGAAGCATCGGTGAATGAACTATATCAAATTTCAGTTTTCCCTACATCTCTTAAATAATTTATGTCCGAAATATGCTTAACACATATTATCTTCCCCGCCCCCGAAAAACAATAATAATCATCGAACTCATGTTCTCGGAATCCATTCGGGCATTTTAACCAATAAGTTAAACAATCCCCATTGCTTGTACATAATCCAAATGCGCCATTATTCGAAAGATTATAGCTGAGTAACTTAACCACATTCCTGGAACCTCCCCCCTCGGGCGTCGCAGACACAATATTTACTTTACACAAGACTGTGCGCTACCATCCGCTTGAAGAATAACATCGCGGAGAGAAGTTATTTCAGGCAAATGGCTCCCACAAACCTCCAGAAATCCTTACGACCTCAAAATAAATGGGGTAACCAGGGGAAGTTTCGAAAATAAATGGCGTTCTTTGCTGCTTTATCGCTCGATTTGAAATCTTTATCTGACAATTAGTAGGTTCCAGTTCATATCCTACGTCCTGGTTTATGATATCGAGTGGTTTGGTGTGTGGATCTTCCCGCTCGTAACTGTTTTTCACTCGATTGTGGAGATACAAGTTGAATTCGGAAAGAATGTGGTTTTTTACGATGGAAAACTGTGGGTTTTTGTTAGATGCAGACGTATATATATATATATATATATATATTTACAATGATTTATTTCTGAATAATAAATTGACAAATTATATATAAGCTTTATGGATATATACTCTAAATTTACTTCTAAAAATGCAGTGATACTTTTAATGCGGTAATTATTTTTACAACTCTTCATTAGTTCTCGAAATTTCTTGCATATTCCTTTTATTACTATCTGATTTGATCAACCAAGAATTCATTACAAGAATCATGAATTGGGAGACTTATATTCATAAGTGTGAGTGACTTATGAAAATAAGTCTTCCATTCTTTGTATTTTACTTTTTCACACTGAAGAATGCTCCAAAATTTTAATATCACATGATAATAGATTTATTTCTCAATTATCAGCATTTTTATACTACTTAGTTGTGTTTCATGTAACCCGCATTTTTTTAATAAAAATATTCCATATACTTCTCTTATACCTCACGTTAAACGTGTTTAAAGAAAAAATTTTATATATGAAGATTATTTCAAAAATTTTACGATGGGATAAACGGTCTCATAAATATATTTATGTGTAAAAATCAAACAAATACTTTGAAATTTGGAATTCTGCAAATAAGTTCCGAATTCCTATCGAGCTTTCCGATAGTAAGCGAATATTTGAATTGTTCATAAGCATTGCACATAGATGAATACGAGGGCTTTTGGCGGCGAATATCTTTCTTTTGAATTATTGTCTCGTGATTAGGACAACATCTGAACTGGCATCCCACACTATTAACTTCCATACTACTTCAATTGAATGTAGGTGAATATTGATTTGAAGGACAAACACGATGCATCAAATGTGTCAAACTTATTTCCAGTCCCATCAAATAAAGGCCATGCGATCAATACACTACGTATAGCTACAATGGTTTTAATTTCTAAATTTACCTTATCATCAGGAAAACTGTTCATTGCGATTTACATCTTTGTGGTAATGTTGTTCACTAACTGATTAATGACGTCTCACTGACAAGCAACTCGAAGGTATTTTGTGACGCTCCTCGTAATTTTGAACCTCGATAAAGTGACAAATGCGACACCTGCCATACCGCCAGACAAAGGGAGGACTTCAAACCTCAATAAAATTAGCGTTCATCAGCTCAGCTATATGGCGAGTCTTTAGTGGAATTGGAGCTCGAATCCATGACTTGACGGAAACAACGCTGTCTGCGAGTTCACGAGCATGAATGCTCAGCTACCGTGGCCATATTATGCTGCTTATATTGATGTTTTAAATAATGCATCTTTGGTGCACTGAATGCATAATTACATATTCAGCAAATTATATTTTATGTCATAACAAAAATACTCAGATTCTCACTTTTCTTGAAGAAGCCGATGTTCTTCAGCTATATATATATATATACCTTGTATATTATATATATCCACCTTGTTTCTATAAATATATTAGAAATCGTTTACTCAAAATAATAAAAAATTTATAGAATTAATACTTTTTTTTGTTGAATATTAGCGTTTACCCAACTGTACAAATTACTAAGCAAGATGTAAACAAAATTATTTTTTCTGTTCCCTGAAAATAGAACATTTAATCTCAGACATTTACAGCGTGGTAGTAGTGGTCATGACCGACTCGCGTCCTACGTTGTTTTTGTCGAGTCGTGGAAACCATGGCCCCTAGACATCCTATTCATCCTATCCTTTGTGTTTGTTTTACTATCTTTAGCGAACACGGATGACGCATCTCCCGGATACCGTAGCGATCTTTCTCTTTTTTCGACCCTTCTTTTTGTAAATCATTTCTGACTTACTCATTTTTTTTCAAACATCTGGACCACAGTTGCACCTTCACCCGCATGATGACTGGGTGTGAGAGAATAGTCCCACTGTAGCTAGAGCATGTCGTAAGAGGCGACTCAAATGAGTACACAGTGCCTGGGAGTATAGCCGGGTACCCCGCTCCGGGAATTATATCAGAGGACATCAGGAACTTGCCTTATTTATATGGGTTTGGGTATCTTGACCCTGAGGCCCCCTTGTGAACTTTTTCTTTCCTTTGGGGTTTACTGTCTCTGATTAACACGAGTGACACGCCCTCGGGATTCCCCAGTGATTCTTCTCCACTTTCGACCCTCCTTCTTGAAAATTTTCATCTTTTTTCCATTTTATTTCAAACGTTTACACAACAGTTACATCTAGTTTGGCGCAGCATAACCACATATGACATTAAGCAGCATAGACACATTAAATTTCATTTTCACTCATGCACACAGTTGCCCCTTGTTTGGCATATTATGGCCACATCTGGCTCTTTGGCCCCTAAACATACTTCCTCATCACTCACTCACACATTAGTCACGTCGTGGGTTCGAGTACTGATGCCCCTTAAGACTCACATTGTAAAGGGACTGATACAGGTTTATTTTGCTCAAGATCGGAAGTCCTCCGGGGGTCTGGTGTGGAAATTTGGACAGGAAGATGCTATTTCAGATGTCGACCTCATCACTTCACCAAGTTCAGAACTTCGAGGTCCATCTCAAATGCTTCTCAGTACGACGTTAATAAGCAATCACAATCACATACAGAGACGAAGTTTTTATTTTATTATCGGTTTCTATTCGTTGCTATCGGTGAAGGAAATGGTGCATCTTTTCAGCAAAAATAATAAAAATTCCTTTACGAATGCTGTGTTTGGTTATCTATAATTATGTACTGTTACAGACTTCGAAAAGTGAGCAACAATATTTTCAGTAAAATATTTTTTTACTCTATGTTTCGTAAGCACAAATATATTCTTTACAGGCTGCAAGCGGACCAAGAGTTAGACATGCTTGTCGAAAATGCTTTGTGAAGACAGGTCTTAAGCAGGGAACATTGATTCGTCAAAGACTCTGTAGTGCAATGGGTGGTATATTTTTAATTGATACAATCGCTGAAAAATTTGAATTCATAGACTTATGTCAAATATTTTTGGTAGGTTTTTTTCTTAATTTAGTCAAATTAAAAATAAAGGTTATGAGGATACGAAATATGTGTCTTGTAATTTCCGAAAAAAAAATTATTTCTTCTTACTTTTGATCACTTTATTTGAATCTTGGATAAATTATAAATTGGAACTCAACATTAATAAAAAATATTGGAATATTTAATTGTTAATATTAAGTTTTAATTTCAATTTATGCAAAGTTTAATGAGAAATTTTAGTTTCAAAGCAAGACTTTTTACGTACGTATATTGTACTGCTTGATAATATATAGAAAGATAGCGAGATAAACTCTTATAAAAGAGAAACTTATTTTAGTTTACAAAGGATTTAATTTTACATATATGTACAGCTATTACACATAAGTTTAATACAAGAGCTTTCGAAAACAACCGTCTCGTCGGGGACTGTTCTAAGATCTTCTAAGGAATTGCTCGAGATCGCATTTTCATCGGTATTTCTTATCATCTGATAGAAGAAAAGCCAAACTATTTTAGAATTCGTGAATTAATGTAACTTAAGCTGTCGAAGAAGCGTAAGATGAAGAAAACACTTATGTATCTATGGATCCTGTAACGTCAAAATTGCAATATTTAGTTATGTGGAGAAGATCGCATAAAATAATATTAGTGTCAATGTCGGCAACTTAGACACAAAGGAAACAGACTCCGACTTACAAAAAAATACAGGAATGGAAATAATACAACACGTAACTATGCGGAAAATTACTCCAGTAATTTTTTTTTATATTTATCCGTTATATGTGTTCGTTATATGTGTAAACGGTTTAGCAACCGTTATATGTGTTCGATTATGAGGAATCAAATAATGCTCAAATGTTATTGGTATTTAAGATTATTTGGTTTTTCGCTGAAGGAAAATGTACGTCGTTGATATCATTGCATTGAAATAATCCGGTTTTTATAAATTGTTATAATTTTATAAAATATATTTATTTTACATTCTGTTTATTGTATTGAAAGACAGAAATTTTATTGTATTAGTTAAACTGGCTTATTTGAATTCTTCTATGTCAATTTTTTTTTAACAAACTGAAAAACACACAATTCAAAAACATGTGAATTGTTAATAATTATAAGAAACTTTTAATATATCTTTTTGAAAATTAATCATTTATAGTTGGACATTAAAGCTTTACAGGTATCATAATTATAAGACTTTAAGTTAAAAAAGAAAGAAAGAAAGAGTCTGTGAGAATTTTTATATGTGCATAATTTCAAATAAAGTTATGGACTTAAGAGCTTACCGGAGGAAAAAATATGAGACAAACTATTTTTCAGTAATCAAGAATTAATAATGATTACAAACATAATTACTGATTTTTTATGTAATATGACTTGATTTATCTTGATGTATAGTTCGTAATTATACTTCAGAATTGAAGAAACCCGTCAGAAAAGCGTACTAAAATGTATAACAAAACATCAATTATACAAAATAAAAATAACATTTGTAAACCGGTTTGAGATATTCCGATGTTAAAAATTAAAACATATATGTAACGATTTATAACCCTCTGTTTATGAAAACAAATACTATAAAAAAATAATTTTTTAAAGAATTCAATTACTTTTGTATTTAATTTTTTTTACGAGTAAATAGAACTTTAAATTATGTTATGCATAATTATGTGTTAATGTTACGCAATGCATCTATATTGATTATCTTTTTGAAATTTACTTCATATTTGTATGTATAACTATCATCATGTAGCTCAAATTTAAATTTGTGTAATAGTTATTTGAAAGACGAATTTCGTGAGCATGCTATTAAATTCGTATTTTTAAACCTGCATTAGAACTAAATTTTCTTTTTTAACATGTATTGCCGTGTTAGAACACAAGCTGGATCTTTCAAACTAAGAAGCTTAAAACCCAAGAAAATATGTTCTTTAAGTCTAAAAATATTTACACACTGCCAGAGATAAAAGCGGAAAGAAAAGTATAAACAATGTCATAATGAAGAAAGTAAGATCCATGTGTTGAAGAAAATTTCTCGTCATTACCATAATTCTTTTAACATAGAAACAACAAATTAGCAAACCGCAAACGATTTTCTAAGAACTTATTATGCGTTATAAACAAAACTCCTCGTAAAAGGTTTTATTAATCTTTCTGTACTTTTTCTCAAATTTTCATAAAATTGCTAAACCAGTTTAGAGAATTCAAAAGGATTTTCCTTTTGTAATAAGCTATTGCAGGTTCTAATAATATTATTGCTATGAAAAATACCCATTTTCAAAATTAAAATAAAAAATTCTGGTAGTCTTAAAACATTTTCTGAATGCTATGGTCGAAAATGTTTCGAATTTTTTTCGATTTCCAATGAATTATGAGATATAATTATGCATTATTTGAAGCAGTGAACTGAAGAAACATTAAAACAATACGGGCATTAAAAAGGTTATTTTTTAAATTATTTTTCAGGCTTTACATTATTAAAAATAAAATTTTAACTATATTAATTATTTTTTTATTTCACTCGCTGTACTTAGTTCGCTTAGTTGACTGAAGCGTTTACTAAAACTATATATATCCTTCCACGAATGGTTCGACTCGCAGATGTATACATCTATAAAAGTAATTAAGACACTATTATGCTTTACGTTTGGTATTTTTTTGATTTAACAGTTAACAAGTAATATAAAAAAAATTAAGTCAATTCCTACTTAGGAATGACTTCCTGTGATTCCAACACAGAAATTTTTTATTTTTGTTAATTTTTATTAAATAATTATAATTAATATAAATATGTATACACATATGACAGAATCACAATATTAAATGGAAAAAAAAAAATTTTTTTCAGCGATCTACACACTTCTTCACTGACGGTATTTATGCCTAAATTTATATCCTGATAAATATCTTATATAAGAGAAAAAAATTTCTCCCATATGAAACTAAAATTAATTATTTGAAAATGAAATAAAAAAAAATTAAGCTTTGACGAGATCCAATCCGAAGACATGAGATTATACTCCACTAACCAAATTTTCCATTGCAAGACAAATGACATATCAGAAGCATTGGCTTGTTTCTTAATTCATCCGGTAAATTAAATGGTTCGAATTCAGATTGGCCTAACCACCCTTGACGAAAGGAATGATTTGGCGGTATTTTGCCAAATCATTCCTTTCGAAAATTTTATGAATCAAAATTTTGATTAATTTTTTTTATTAATCAAATTGAGTTTCAATTAATTGAATTGAGTTGAAATTTGGAATTGAGTTTCATGTCAATTCGGAAAACTCCGAGAGTTTTACTGGTTGTTAGACGTCATTGCAGCAATTTAAATCTTCAAAGGAAACTTTACATTGTGCAAATAAATGATTTTTTCAAATTCTTCAATTTTTTAGTGGCCATTCTAAACTAATCCTCTATCAGCAGTTCTTATATGCTAATAACACCCTGAAATTTATATTGTTTTGTCAATTAAAAACAAATAAATGAATAATTTTTCCCTCTATAATTGGATAAAAAAAAAAGAACTAATTTAGCAACAGTCTGAAAAGTATAATTGAAAATATCCAATATAAATGTTTTTTTTTTTTTTTTCTTTAATAAATTTTACCCTTTTGATACATTTTTAATGTATTTTTTCCCATTTCTGTGTCATTCCGTTACTTCAATTACGTGATTCTAGGCTTATTTCTTTGTGGAAATACGGCGGAAACCGACTTTGACACCGGATGAATATAACGCAGAATTATCAGAGTGTAATTGCGTCATCCTGTAATAACATGCTTCAAGATTGACCTTCACGGTTCGAAGCACGCGCTAAGAAAAAAAAAAGTAAAAGAACAAATTGTTCTTTACCGCTTGATTTTTCCAAAAGTCACGGCTTTGACATTTTGGGTTAAAATAAAAACTCAAGAATTATTATCTTAATAAATGGAAATTTCTAAGTTGTTATATTTTCTTTTTGATTACTTCTCCATCAATGGAGCAATGATAGAAGGTTTAAAAATTACCATTTGCAATATTTTATGTAATAGTCACAGTATTTATTATTTGTTATCATTTATTTTTCCATTTCAACGTACAACGAAATGCTAAAAAAGTTATTTTTTAATGAAAATAGCATGAATCGTTTTCGTGTTTATTGGAGTTTATAGTACAAATCATTTTTTGTGAAAAACGCTTCATTACTCAAGTGAATAAATTTTCTAATTCTGAAACATAATTTTGAAGAATTTTTTTGGATTGATTTACTGTACTTTCCCAAAAGCCTTAAGGCTCCCATCTAGCAACTATTTTGATTTCCTGAAATGAGGTTAAATCTATGGAATTCCTATTTCAGTCCTCAAATCTTTACTATTTTATCTATTTGAATGTTAAGAAATGGATCCAAAAGCGCAAAAAATAATGAAGGTTTCTGTAGAATTACATTTTTGCTCCGGTTTTTAAAAATATTTTTACCCCTAATTTAATGATTTGTTACTGGGTGACCTGGTCTTTAAAAAATGTTCTAAAATATTTTCAAAAATTGGAGGAAAATTTTAATTTTGCAGAAACCTTCATAATTTTTTGCTCTTTTGGATCCATTTTTTTACATCCAAATAGATAAAATTGTAAAGACTAAGGCATTAGTAATTCCACAGGATTAACATTACGTTTACGAAATCAAAATGAATCAATAAACGGGAGCCTTTAACAACAGTTTTAAGAATGCAATGATTTTCATTATTTATTATTTATGAACTATATTTTTTTTTATTTTTGTAGGTTGAGTATACCATTCATATTTTTAAACAAATTTAAATCTACATTTTATTGCAAAAATCATACATCAATAGCTTCAAATAAAAATCGTTTTTAAAAATTTATTTCTATTTCCTAGTAGGGGTCTCATTATTTCCTCTTTTTCTCCACCTGCAATAAAATGCAGATTTAAATTATGAATTATAATATGTATTAATTATGAATTATATTGATTAATTGGCTTCATTAAAGTCGCACTAGAAGCAAAATATGAGGGCAGTTGACGAAGGGCCTCGTAGTTTTGAATCTCTGTCAAATGACGAGGATGGCACTTGAGCTGACATCTCCTTCTCTTAACTGCCTCACCACATCAAAGGGAGGACTTTGGGCTCCGACAGATTTAACGAGCATTAGCCCCGGTTACACGGCGGGTCTTTAGTGGCATCAAGGATCGAACCACGACTCGAAGAAATCTCTTAGACTAGTAGCCATGACCAATAGTCTACCGCGGATACTATGAATTATGTTCAAAAATTATGTTAGAGAATTGTACGTAAAAATATAGAGGACATTTATGGTCACAAATATTGTTTCTTACTGTTAACAATTAATTATGTCTTATTATACATAACCACATTGAAGGTACATTTTTCTTCTGATATTCAAAAAGATCTTTTGAATCTTTCCCTAATTCTTCATTTAATTCTTTTTATCAAAACTTTTTTTTCAATAAAATGTAACATCTATTGAAAATAAAATGAAATAAAAGTTAAGAGTACTTAGAAAGTTAATGCTGGGCGTTAACTCTTCCTTTCGTAATGCTTAAGTTTTCAAGAACCCTGTAGGCAGAGTCTGCTCTTGCTTGGTAGAAATTACGAAGTTAATGGAGTATATAAATAGTTAG